>CM040241.1:34060511-34125802 GCA_022545495.1 Chrysanthemum lavandulifolium | reverse complement strand
GAAGGAGACCCTCCCTAGTCTCCGGATAGGAAATCAAATGTGCACAATTGAGTCTAGAGCCACGAGATCATCAAATAAATCTCCTTAGGACACTGTCAATGAAGACTCTCTGTTCACACAATGTGGAAAGAGATTATATCTTATGAGTCCCACGCATTATCTTGTGGTATTGCGGAACATCCGAGTGATATGCAAACATATTCACAATGAAGATGGAAAGCCTTCGAGCCAACATCAAAAAGCTCTCGGTGGGTGGCATGTGAGATCTATCCAATAGATCAACCATGTGACAACCGAATAGAAACAATGGGCGATTCAATCTTTTGAATCAATCTCGGTTCGAGTTATGGATTGACGGATACCTTTGAAAACCGGTCGCTATGCTTAAAAACTCTTTTCATTAGCGCATCGACCGTGTACTATTACTTCAAAATAAAAGGTATTTATGATTGATAATTGATTTTCATTAAAACCTTCGTTGTATTGCAAAAAATTTCTATTGAGCAAGACACGATTGTTTTTCAAATCTCTTTTCATCAATCGGTGAATCAATTTGTTGGTTCACTCACCGTGTTGTCTTCTTTGAGACATTCCGGTTTGAGAACGCCTAGAGGTACCGCGAAACCTCGTCAAGCAAATTCTTTGAATTATACCGATCACAGCAAGACTTGTATCGATCAACGGAAACCGTGGGCGTGTACCTCAATTCAACGAAGTGATCAAAGACACTTTTCGTGGCGCTTTATTGCTAATCACATGCGCAGTACGCCCGACGCTTGCGTGATCGTAATGAAGCGGTCAATCCATAGCCGCATGCTCACACTTCACATTCATCTCTAAAGAAATCATGATAAGTGTATCAACGACTCGATATTTTCACTCCATGCTTCGCTATGTCGCGCAAATATCATGAATCGCCTAAAGCTTCGCTACTCTAATAAGAAGAAATCATGATCCGTAATGTGAGCATGTCGGTCCAAATGTTACAACATCATATCGGGCAACACAAAGAATGGGTGATGCCGAGATTAACTATGGTGATGATCTTTATTAAAGCTCAAAGGTCATCAATGTGGATCAGCTCTATAACCTCCAGTAAACATACATTGTAGTTGGGCAATGATGAATTCACCACGGAAGCACAAAGTTTGAATATCTTGATGATTTGATGTCTACGAGCTCAAGATTAAAGATTAAATAGAATGCTAGGATTCACAATGTAATTCATGGGGTGACCTCCTTTAGGGGGAGATTGTTAGGAATTGGAAATTATATTGTGAAGCATCGGTCACCCCATGTATAATCTAGCTTAAGTTAGCTCGTGAGACATATCGTTTATTATGTTAGTTGTTAGTCGTTATTAGTATAGTCTAGTCTAGTGCAACACCGTGGAGGAAGGACGGGTTGTATGCTCGATCCACACCGTAGGGAGGCGTAGTAGTTTAGATAAATAGCCCTCCGCTCAAGGGAGAGGGTTGGATGTTCATTTGGAATCTAACCTTCCATGAGTTTCTCTTACTAGAATATCCCACTTTCTCTCTCTAAAACCATATTATTATACGCCCTAATTTGCGATTCCTTGTGTGTTTGTGAAATCCAATATGTTACATAAGGTTACCAACTTCAATAGATCTTGTGTATGCTCTAGAGATGTGTAGTTTTAACCTTGGATGTGCACTCGGTTTGAGCAAGGTTAGGTTATGATGTACGCTTGAAAGGAAATAGATGCAAATAGTATCTTTCAACAAATGAGATTATCCCATGGGATAAAGTTATCATGCTTATGAAAACAAGTATGATAAGATGAATTGGATACTCTTGTTCATACAACTTGTAGATGTTTGTTTCAAGATCATTTAGCCAATGAGGTGTAATGAAATCTCTTGTAACACAACCATTTATATACAATATCCTTTTAACAAGATGAAAACTTAACGCATGATTTCTTAGGCATAATTTTTTTCAAAACATCATGTTTTCCTAAATGAAGATATGAAGCCAAAGTGTTAGAATCGGGTAGTCCTATCCTAAATATACTTGGTCTTAAGATTATATTCACTAGATGATGACAAGAGGAATTCACTCGAGTTTCTTATGTATACTCCTCAAGATTCATTGTTGCTCGGGTGTATGATGTTGGCTTTGAGATAGCATCTTAACATATGTTATTAAAATGTTGATTTAAGGTTTAACAAAATTTATGAGAAGTTAACGACAAAGTATTACTAACACTTTGATAATTTGTGAAGGTAGCACTACTTATACCTAGTGGAATTTGACAAAGTTACCGGAGCATCATGCTCATTTAATAGTTGAGGTTCTAGCCATAATGAATCGACTAAGTCCTTATAGGTGGGAAAGTATGGTTGAGTTTGTTCAACATGCATGTGACTCGATCGAGTGTTGAACACAAGAGCTATTTGAACAATGCACTCAACGAATTCAAATGATGGTAAGGATGGTGGATTGGTTGATCTAGGTGGTAGATCTTCTAGTGTGTCTATATACGGATGTGGTGATGTAGAGGTTTGTTGTGCTATGGGAGTACTTAGGTTGATTATTTGTCCATAGATGTTGAACACAACAAGTCGTATACTAATTCTTATGGTTCATTGGTTGGTACAACTAGTGGGTGAAGTACTTGAAGTTTTGGTCATGTTTGTGAGATATTTCATAGAGGTGAATGTGATGAGATAATGGTGAAAGAACAAGTGAGCTTAAGTGGTAGATGTTAAAGGATGAAGACCTATTGACATTTGCTTTATTGATTGGGAGAGTGTTATGACAAGTGCCACCGAAGGTGTCAAAGTGGGATAAGTGCCATAGTAGGTGTCAAAGAGGGATAGTAGGTGTCAAAGAGGGATAAGTGCCACAGTGGGTTGTTTGTTTTAGATAAGTGTTCTAGTTGAGATAAGATAAGTTTTTGATTTATTTTAGGATTAGTGTTTTAACATGTGTTGTTAAAATACTTGGGTGTTGATTTTTCGGATATGACTTTTAATGACTACAATCGTAAGTCGCATATACTTGAATATTTCGGATGAAATACTTAAGTTGTCAATCCTACCTTGTTGAGATTATAAAGCTTAGATTGTACTTAAGGATAGCAAGACTTGATAAAACATCTTTAACATATGTGTGAGTTATGAATCGATGTAAATCCTTATCATCTTGGAGGATGACGCATTATTTTCATGTTAACCAAGTGAGGCAAAACATGTAGATACAAAACAATATCTATAGTCATATGTTAGACTTGTGTATGATATCTTTGCAAATAATGAGTCCAGATTTATTAGTCTCGGTGGCAAGTCATCTAAGTCATCCGCAAACGGGTGAGGAGATGTTGGTGGTGTTGCACAAAGTTTGATAAGTACAAGTTTTGGAGACTTTGGTAGTGAAGGTGTTTTTGGATGGTTGTGAAGTAGTCATAATGGTGGGTGATTTTGGTGGTGGAGTTGGAGTATTTATGTTTAGAAATTTCTCATCTTGAATGGGTGATGAGATGTTGAGAGGTGAAGAGTTCAAGTTAACGAAGCAACAAGATTGAACGCTAATCCTAGTGGTTTTCTTAAGTGGCTTGTTTGAGGTTGAGGATTTAGTTATTTTGACCTTGCTTTAAGAAATGCTAAGCTTAAGAAGAAGTAACAGTGAAGGTGTGAAAATGACCATCCTAAATGTGTTAATTTATGGAACTAAGGATTCATGGAGAAATGTGTTTGATTTAATGTTAATCCATACAAAGATGGTGGCTTCTAATGAGATGGAAGTGTTTAAGAGCGTGACAAACATCCTAAGTCAATTCATTGAGGATGTGTTGAGTGCGATATGAAATATATGTAGTAAATGAACTTCAATCAATGCAAAATCTTAGAAGTCAGACATCCACGGATTGCAAGGAACCAAATTTAGGGTTCTTTCCTTTATAGGAAAGGGTTCCTTGGGTGGATTTTGTGAATTTTAGAGTTTTTGTGGGAAATGAATATCCTATTGGTCTAGGTGAGTTAAACTAGTCCTAATATAAATGAAAAGCAAGAATAACTATCCTAGAAACAAAATTTGGTAAATTAGAGTGGATTTAGTAAAATTCAAGAACTTACCAAAGATGGCCACGACACCAAAAATTTACAGACGGAACCCAATTTATGGTTCCGTCTCGTCCCAAGAAGATAATATGGCGCACCAAAATTTATAACGGACGAAACCAATTTTTGGGTCCACAACCCGTGATGTGCGAAAAGTTCACAGAGCGTTTTTAACCCTGTACCTTTCCGAATCACGAAATTTTTCTTAAAACATATGGAGATAATTATTTCGGTTAGGAACAAGCAAGAACACATATATAAACACATAGGAGCATGTATTTCAAGTAGGGCTAGCGATTTTCACTAAATAGTGAAAATGGTGAAATTTTGATAACATCAAAATGTTATCCCCTGCACGCAAAGTTAGTTCACGGATTATTTAAAGTTTAGTTATCATTCTAGAAAGTGAACTTACATAAAATACACCATACATCATTGTTTTGTTCTTGTACCAAACACTCCTTAAAACCTTCATTTTTCAAAGTTTTAGTACTTATTGCCAAGTGAGTTATGACATTTCATAAGTTATGCGAGATGTTAGTATAACCTATGCAAAGGAAGTGATCTAAGTCTATAAGCGATGGTAAAACAATTTTCCAACTTAGTACACAAAATCTAGCAAATGTCCTATTGTGCATAAACTAGAAATCGAAAAACAAGCGAATAAATGACATGGCAAGATTGACACTTATATTATACAAGCAAACAAGTGTAAACAACAATTTGTAAATAAGTAAGCAACATATATGCAAACAACATAAACGAGTGGTCATTTAGCACAGCATAAAAAGAAAAACACTTTTCTTCATTTACTGTTTAAATGTGATGATGTTACCAAGCTTGATTAGTTTTCTTTAAACATATTACTAAATTATTTATTTTCAAAATAAATTATATCAATGTTCTAAGAATACCAACTTAAATTGCTTGACTCAAAAATTTGAGTTTTTATGTTAAAGCGAAACATAATATCTTGGATATACTTGTAGTATTTGGTCTATTTCACTTATTTAAAATTAGACTCAGGTCATGAGAGTAGTTTTAAATGAAATTAGACTTAATTCCTTTAAAATAATAGGTGACTCGACCCTACGAACTTACGGTTAATTAGTTATGATTTTTGAAGTCGGCCAAAAATCGCATGTCGTGAGCACCAAGGAACCAAAATTTACAAGGAAGGGACCCTTTTTTTGGTTCCGCCCAATCCGTGGTCTTCACATAAAGTTGAAAAATGTACTTACTCATAGCGAAAAAGTTTAAGACCTAATAGATTTGATAGAAAAAATATAATACACATATTTTGTTTATTATTTTTACTAATGTGACTTATCTAAACATTTACCAACAAAATTTCTAAGTATAATTAGAAAACATTTTTCATATTATATTTCGCTTCAATGGTAATTTGATACATGGATCGTGCTCCATTTTAAAAACTAGTTGTTTTGAAAATAAGAGCTACGAGGCTCTGTACCAATTGTGAAAGGGTAGAGGGGGGTGAATACGTTACCGTTTAAAAACGTTAGATCTTTTGTATCAAATCACTTATGAAGCTTGTTATAATATGAAATTACCAATTATTGTTTGTGACTAATATAAAGCATAGTAAACCAAGTTGTCAAACAAGTATCAACATCAAACCACATCACAAGCAATTATAAAAGTAAAGAGATAAAGAAAGGAAAGTGCAAACCGAACACGAGGATTTATAGTGGTTCGGTCACGGATATCCTCTCCGCCTACTCCACTCCCGAGTACCCAACTCGAGAGTTACTTCACTAAATCAACAAGCTCCCTTCTCGTGGAGAAAACCTTACAATTGTCGCTACACTTTTTCCGGACAAAGCTAAATACCGGGTTCTAGTTCGAGGTAGAACCAACCTAACGTCGCCTATACAATATTTCCGACACTAAGCTAGATGTCGAGTTCTTTCCGTGTACAACCACTCCCGTTATGTTTTATGGCCCAACATAACAAACCTTGTGTTTTATGGTACAAACACATAACCCATCTAATCTAGTTTGGTGAAAGTGTTGTGATGATGCAATAATGTTTTCAATGATGATCCATGATATAGATGTCTAATGGATATGAATGACTAATCTAAATGATCTTCTTAAATTAGAAGTCTTCAATCATGAGGATATCAAGAGATCTTGAATCTTCATATGTTGATATGCTTTGGTGAATGAGGATGACTAGATTTTCAAGCTTTCCTTGGTTGATCAAAATATAAAGTATGCTTACAACAAAGATGAATGTTAGAAGCATTATGATCATGTGATGATGAGGGTGATTAATGTATGTTACTACATGGTTATATATAGATCTAATAGATGAAAGAAAGATAGAGAGAATGTGTGTGGGAAGGGATGAAGAAATGAGAAAACAATGGGTTGGTATTTATAACGTAATAAAACATATAATAATTTATTAGATTTGATATCTTAGAATATCTTCCAAAATCTTTTAAAGATTTAGATGACACTATGCATGAGGTAATAAAAAAGTGTTTTCGTGTTTATGAATAATACATTTAAACAAATGTATATACTTATTTAAAAGGTAAGTTACTTGCAAATAAAATGTAAGTAACCTTTTGTAAAATAAAATATCTAGTTGAGTGCTTGTCAAAATAAAATATATTTTGTCAAGAGCAAGTAAACTTTAGTACTTGTATGAATATTATAGTTAGTTTACTTGTATAAATAAAATTATATATTTGTTAGACATTTTACAAAAGATGTATTTGTATAAAATACTTGTGAATGCAAAATGTAAAATGAGGTTCGAAATAGAATGGTTAACCTATTAAAATAATTAGTGACTCTAAACGTATTTTAAACATTGTAAATGATTTGTTAATGGGTTTGATCATAATGCCACATAACAAACATGTACGAACCTGTGTTGTAACATATGAGGACTTGAGACATCGAGAGGTGTTAAATGTATGTTGAGACAAAATGTGATTACAAGTAACTTGTACATTTTACGTTATGTATTACAAGTTACATGTTTGTCATCAATCAAAACAAACGAGGCTGTATAGATTAAATATCGTAATATTTGCACTAACAATATTTAATTAAAATTATCCGAATAAAGTATTATATTTTTGCATCAAATATTATATAACACAAACAAAGATATTTAATGTCAAAGTTGAAAAATAAAGACCTAAAAAGTCAAAGTGCAGCTTAATATTTAACGGAGGAGTAAAATTTTGTGGTTTGAGATTTGAGATATGTTAGATACTTATCAAGAACAAACAATGTCTTTAAGGACAAAATATATTGTTACGTTTTTTTCTTCTGTTAGAGCATAAATAATAGTAATGCTATAATGGCGTTAAGTGGCCAAATAACGGCGTTAGTGGCGTTAAGTCATTGGACCTCCGGCGTTATTGCAGCGTTAATCCCTGCCCCGTTAGTGGCATAACGACCGTTTTTTTTATGCCCCTAAATGATGGGTTGTTTTTGTAAATTGTTGGGAATGTTATTGATGTTATGGGGATGTTATTGTTGTGGGTGTTTTTTTTTGGATGTTAAGGTGAAATGTTAAAGCTGATGTGGCGCTGAAGTGGACGGTGTTATTGATGTTATTGTGTTATTGTTGGGAATGCTCTTAAAAGACATGATAATACTTTTACTTACACTTAAATGTATAGGAGAGCATATCGGCATTATAGAGGATGCACACATTATTGGACCCTTTTTCGCGTTCGAGAATCATGCTGTATGTTTTACTCGGCGACACTTTTGTCATCTTTAGTAACTTTATTTTAGTGACATTAGGTACCTTCGGTAAGACATACTACATACTAGGCAAAAGTTCAATATAAATCTTAAATTTATCATACATCCAATAAACCAATCATAACCATTCATTTTTTAAATTAAAAAAAATTGAATTTTCACCCTGTTTTTTAAATTTAAATATCTCGCAAACCGTTAATCGTTATGAGAAAAAAAATTATACCATCATGCGAGTATTAAATTATCTTTCTATAGATATTCACTTATATACTTTTAACAATTTTTTAAAAAATTTCGCCGAAAAAATCATATGTGATTTGTAAAAGTACATGTGATTTGTAAAAAGCACATGTGATTTGAAAAATCATATGCGATTTGTAAAATCGAATCACATGTGATTTTAAAAATCATATATGATTTTACAAATCATATGTGATTTTTCCGACGGATTTTGAAAAAAAAAAAGTTTGTTGAAAATATAGAAGTGCATATCTATAGAAAGATAATTTAATTCTCGTCGTGATGGTGTATTTTTTATAGTTTGAAGATTTACTGTTTGCAAGATATGTTGTTTTAAAAAAAATGTGAAAAATAATTTTTAGATTAATTTTGATAAAAAATGAATGACTAAGATTGATTTATTGGATATATGGTAAATATGAGATTTATATTGATCTCAACTCCTACATACTATTGACACAACTAAATGAATTGAGATATTTGTGACCAGTTTGTGACTGGATATTTTACCCACACTAAAATCTGTCACAATGACACTTTCCAAACATCGTTCAACAACAAACCAAGACTATAAAATAAAGAGTAAATTGCATTTTTGGTCCCTAAGGTATGCCCAAATTGCAGGTTTCATCCCTAACGTTTCGAAAATGCAACGATATTCCCTGTTTTGAAGGTTTTGCTGCATGTTTGATCCATAATGTGCAATTTAAAGACCAAACATGCAATGGAAACTTCAAACTTTTAGGGACCAAATCTACAATTTTGAGACCAAACATGCAACAAAACATTCAAAATGGGGACTACCGCTGGACTTTCAAAATGTTATGGACGAAACCTGCAATTTGGCCATACCTTAAAGACCAAAAATGCAATTATATATATACTATTTGTGGTTGGGGGTTGTATAAAAATACATGCTAAAAATGAAGTTGTGTCAAAGTTCCATTGGCCTAGAAGATGGTATAATACATAAAACTTGATTTGGCAAAGACTCATTCATTGCAGCAGTGTTTGCATTCTCCTGCTCATACATACACTACATTGATGTACAAATATTAGAGAGGGGAGTGGTCACCTAATACCCTAGGTGCCACCTCACCTCCATCCAATAAAAACCTTACACATCAAAACTACCCAATTTTACCCTAACCATACCCTAAGTGGAGGGAGTGGTCACCTACACTACCCGATTTTTTTTTTTTTTTTTTTTTTTTTTTCATACATAAAATCACATACAATATTTAAAATAAAAACATACCATTTCATTAAATAAAATAAAACATTACATAATACTTAAAAAAAAAAAGATAACATAATACTTAAAAACATTACATAATTTGAAATTAAAACAAGTTGAAACTACAACTTAAAAATTGCAAGCCCATCCGTGTTTGGCTGCAAGTTGACGTTTTTGGTTCAGAACGAATTCCAACATAGCGGGATCGCGAATGTGATCATGCGGCTCCAAAAAATACTTCATCTCCCGTTGTTCATTCTTGAACTTCGCCCCCTCGATTTGTGTAGCCAACAATTGTTTTGCCAACGCATCCTTCGCGCTCGCCAAATATTCCGTCTTCTTTTGTGTACGAGTTGATTTCTTCCAACACTTGAGATCGACGAGGATACAACTTGCTTTTTTCATCTTTCTTGAAAGTGGAGGGTGGGGTCTTCATTCATATCGGGAACGGTGTTGCTTGCCGATTCATACTCCCGACTTCCTTTTGAAGAGTTGCTTGTCGAACCGGAATAGCTTGAAAACATTCTTGCTCGGTCCATTTGTCATGACCTCGACAACCTCCCACGCCAAAGTATGAGTAAATTGTCTTTTCTTTGTCAGATAGTAATCCAACTCACTTGCCTCACCACGCCCAAGTCGTTGCACCCACTAGCCTTAGCACGTTTCTACATTATATACAAAATAATAAAAATATAGCTTAAACAAATAATGTAATTGTAAATAATATAGTATAGATTATGTAAAATAAAAGTATAGATTATGTAAAATAAAAAGTATAAATATAACTTTACCGCTTGGATGTAGTAGCCGTTGAAAATACCCATGGCCGTGTTCATTGTTTTCCACTTGGTATTCAACGAATGAAAAGTTCGTGAACTCGAACCCATACTTGACTCGTAATGCTTGAGAACCCGTTTCCAAAAACCGTCGGACTTTTGTTCATTACCGACAACACCACATTCGGAGATTTGAATCCATGCTTTCGCCAAAGCCTCCTCTTGTGCCGGTGACCAAAATTCACGGGCCTCCCGTGAAAGCTTTTTCTTCCTCTCGGATCAACTTCTTGAACTTCCTCATCTTCGTCTTCTTCGTTTGGTAGTGGTTGTGTTTCGGCTACGTACTCTACTTCTTCATCAATGTTTTGGAACCGGGAAAACTCGCTTGTAGTAGTGATGTTGTAGTGTTGTGGATTCATTTGAGGAGGACCCATATTATATTGGAAAAAGGGTGGAGATTGGGGTTGTGGAACGTAAAAATTCGGGGGTGGTTGAGAATAAAATTGGCTAAATCCTAACGGAGTTTGATGTGGTTGATTCGGGGACGGTTGAGAACGACCTTGACGCGAGGTGGTTGGTTTTTTACCTCTTCTTGAATCCATGGTTTCGCCAAAGTTTGAAAGATTAATGTGTGAAATGGTTTGGTTTGTGTATTGTTATTTTGAAAAATGAAGTGAAATGGTTTGGTTTTAAAGAGGAAAAATTTTTTTTTTAATTTTCGGCCAAATATAGCCGCTATATGCAACGATCTTTTTTCAAAAACGCTCCTACAAACACTCGGCTTCCCAACCCGTTTTTTGTAGCCGATTTTCATACCCGAAGGGGTGGCGGCGGTGTTACCGATCGGGTACCCTTACCCGATTTGGTACCCGCTGCCCACTCCCTCCCCTCTTACATATACAATGTTTGTGGCAGCATCTCATTGGCTGAGGTGTCTTGCCTTATTAAATGCTCACCAAAACAATACGCTCTCACAAAAAAAATACTACATATACAATGTTTGTGGCAGCATCTCATTGGCTGAAGAAAGGGTGTATTAATTGCCAATGTACTACCTTCCCCTTCAAACCACATCTATATACCTGTTGTATGCCTAGAACATTCTTCCTGCACATCCAAAAAATGAAATCTTGAAGCTACGTAGCAGGATTGAACAATTTTCAAAGGGCGGATTGAAGAAGGAGAAAACCCAACTTTGTAAGTTTATAGGCTGATATCACCAGTAGCAGTTCGAATAATCCTTCACATGATCACTTCTTTGGTAACTTTAATCCTTCATTTTCTGTATAGTTAATTAATTGTTTCTTAACTGGGTTTAGTTAATGATCATGTCATTTTTTTATAAGGAATAAATCACATATTTTCTCAAATGCTTTTCACAAATTGCCCCAGGTGTTGCAAATATTTTCAATTTGAATGAAAAATAATGTTTTTAGGGGTTTTCTATGTCATTATAATTAGGGATTTTAATCTCTTGGAAAAGGGTTTTATTAAAAAAAAATCCGGATTATTGATTATTTATTTACTTTATATTTTTTCTGTTTTTTTCTAGAAGGCTGCAAGGATGCAAGTCTGACAAATTGAGTATTTTAGAGTGGCTATAGGACTCATTGAAGCCACTACAAGGCAAAGGAGGTGGAAAGATGTTCTTGCATAAGACCGGTATGGGAGTTTAGTCTATTTATTCTCATCATCTAATGAAAACATGTGAGGCATAATATTTTTTCCACAAACTAAATCTCCAAAACTAAAAAACCCTTAATCTTCTTACACACTTGAATCCCCAAAACTAAAAACTCATTCGGTATCAACATAGTCTTTGCTATATGCGGTTGGGTTGGGAAAGGTGCAATTCAATCACTGCACCGTGAATTGGGTCTTCAAGGACGGAATTGGGTATCTAAGCAAAATATTTTGTCAAAATTGGACGAAATTTTGATGTGAATCCAAAGGATGGAGGTTATTCATGATTTTCTAGAAAATGCGACTTCGGTATGGAGATAGTCACTCCGCTTTTCCCATCTTTTGTACCGACAGGTCACTGCTGTATGCTCGTACCATTGCGCTTATTCAGGTATCTAACCTGTTTCTTAGCAAAAAATTACTAATTTCTTTTGATCCACTAGACCCGCCTAGACCTGTTGCGTAATTACAATATATACTAAAAGGGGAAATTGCACGGGCCGATCATCATTTTCTTAAAGGGCCCGTTTTCATTTAATTATTCTCTCTATTGGTCTTTTGTTAATCATCTTATACAATTAAAAGCCTAACAGTAATTTAGTGGCTCGTCTGCCCGTTTAACTGAAGATATAAGAACAAAAACTGATAATATAAAAGAATGCCAGCTGAAAATTCATTGTGTTGTGCATATTAGTCTACAAGGTTTGCGCCCTTTCAATTAGTCTATGACTTTTGCCACATTTCTTGATCATACGCATTTATGGCCATAAAAGCTTTTTAGACATGATTCGATGAAACCCACAAAAGCTTATACCTTTAGTCTTTTTTTTAATGGCATTGTCAAATTGTGTTTACCACCTTCTAAGTTGAGTTATTGTAAGAATAAAACCTCATTATTTGTATCTTTTTTCAGGTAGTTACCTTAAAACTCACAACTTCTTGCAACCACTACAATCAAGTAGTAGCAATAACAACGATGAAAATTCAAACTGCAATTCTTACACAGGGAGTGGTTTTACGTTATGGGATGAGTCTAATGCAAACAAGGTAAAGATGAGGAAGGAATATTGCCGGAAATATGCATACAATGAGAGGTAACAACTTTAGTATGCAATTTTAAATCTGGTAGGCAAACGACTAATAATAAAAAATAAACTAATAGTAAATTTCTGTTTATGTGGTATATGAGCACTTTACTTACGGTGCTATTTACCTCTTAAATCTAATTATTAATTTTCAGTGGTTTGATGATTTTGTGTAGCCTATATAGTTGATGATGGCATATAAATCAAAATGCTTCATCATTGAATAGATATTGTTTTGAGAAACTAACATACATAAACGAAATTATGGTTTTAATTTTTCGGTTTCAATTCTGACGCTTTTGATAATGAGGTACTTTTTTTAACCTTCTGGTGTCCTTTTTTTGGTTTCATTTGATATTCATATGGTGTTTGGTTGTTTATGTAGTTTAACTGTTAAGTTATTGTTTTGAAATTGCTTGACTTGATGCGATGACGATTCACGATCAATGATCCAGGTTTTTAATTCTTGCAGGTTCTTTTGTATTGTGAAGTATCTACGTAAGGTTGGAAATCAGAAATGAAACTGATATTCTTGCAGGTTCTTTTTAATTATTGCAGGTTCTCACTCACCAGTTACGATAAACTGATATTATTAAAAAATAAAGCTATAACACATGTTGAAGGAAAATGATGTCTGAAGTGCAATTAGGTTGTTTCTTCCTTTTTTTTGGATGGTGTTGAAAACTATAGTTACATTGTTTAAAAGGTTGAATTTAGAATTATAGATAAGGATATGAAGACCCATATCTTCAAATTATTAGTGTATCTCGAATTAAAAAAATGTCACGTTAGTGAATCGTTTTTAACGGTGTTTAATGGTTCATTTAATGATGGTGATGCAGATGATGTTTTACGCCCCGCCATCCGGCGGGTCAAACCAACGCACGAGGCTCGCAGCAGCAGGAGCCACAAAGACGATTATAGAAAGATACGTGATTCTACTCAAACAAGAGCGTGGTACTCTCAAGTCCGCCCTTCAAATAACTACGCTAATTGTAGTAACTGAGCGGTAACAACCACGGATCTTGTGGAAAACCTTTCCTTCCTTGCCAGGGCACTGCTCGACCAAGCAACCATTTACCTTTTTGGTATCCTCCAGTGTTATGTTTGACAAGCTCTCCAAACAAAGTCAACAATATGAGGATCAGACAAAGAATCATATCAACAAGTATGTTTGAAGCGTGTTTACGGACTTTAGTAATTGCCTATCGTCCACTTGATGAAGAAGAATATAGAGCATGGGAAGAAGAATTCTTACAAGCCAAAAATTCGGTCTCACTTGATCGAGATGATTTGGTAGATGTCAGCGAGAAAAGATTGAACAGGACTTGATTCTACTCGGCCTTCTGATGTTGAAGACAAACTTCAAAAGGGGTGAGCATGAAAACTAAATCATTTATTTTCAATAATATTTTCTCATTTAATGCAAATCTTATGGTTTAATATGGTATATCATTCAACAAATGTTCGCTTTAGGTTCCTAAATGCATAGAGAAACTCGCGATCTTGGGATTAAGATTGGTCTTAACCGGTGATAAGATGGAGATCGCAATAAATATAGGCTAAGATATCGACTTTTATTTGGAAAATTTTCAACAAGTAAGTCATTGATGTTGACTCTTCGACATCTACGGTATGCTTGCGTTTGATCGTTCAAGGAATGAAGCAAATTGTGATCACATTAGATTCTAGCGATATTACTTCCTTAGAAAAGCTAAACGACGGGAGGCCATTGCCAAGGTAGAGTGTCTTTATTGTTTCCATTACAAAAATTGATCCGAAAATGGTCAGAATCAATTAATGATTGTTTAGAAATTCGATCATTTGTAGGCATCTAGATAAAGTATAACGAAACAATTGAGAGAAGGAAGATCACAGCTTGATTTAGCTAAAAATAAAGCCCAAATTTAGAAACCAATGTGATTTTTGGAGATGCAAAGATGGGGGCGGTTAGTCCTTAGGTCATCAGGGTCAAGTTGCTCAACAGTGTAGAATGTATGATATGAGTTCAGTTATGGCAAACCCATATGCTTTTGCTACCTTTGTTGCACATGCAGTTTATGAAGAGGATGAGATTGATGAGACTGGTATTGACCCACGAGACATTCATTTGGTTATGCAAACGTGGTCGTGTCGCTATCATGGAACTCACCACTTAGGTTTTGAAATGTTTGTCTTTTAAAGGAGTTTTAACTAAATTTGTTTTTTTAATGCATTTGTATTCTACAGGTTGTTGCTAAAGTGTCCGTGTTGTATCAAAAATATCATGAGTTCCGTGATGTAGATCCATGTTTATGTTTGTAATTTTATTAAGTTAACTCAAAGAGGAAAAAAACATAAAGCATTAAAAAGATAAATATTATAAACCGGAAACCACAAAACACGTGTTAAACATTACATCGCAAAAAAATTAAATATGCAGAAGAACACACCCGCAGCAAAGCGCGGGCAAACATGCTAGTTTACTCTAAAATAAATATTATCTTAAACTAAAAGCTACATCTTTATCATACGTATTTAAGCTTTTTCTAATATATAAACACATAAATCGTGGTCAATCTCAAAAGAAAGTTGATAAAAGAATGGTGTTCTTCAACGTGATTCAATGTTCTAGTTTCGTTGTGTTGAACATTAAAATTCTACAAGTATTATGTCTTTATTGATAGCTATTTATACAAATTACACGGAACCCAATCATAAATCGTAAAGGACCCATAACCCACAAATCAAAACCGGCTTGGGCCAACCTTATATCATCTAATACATCACGCAGTCCAAGTGGCGAAATCGCTTAATCTCAAGATCGGAGTACAAAAACTTTAATAGTAAACCGAATCAAATTTCTTGATAAAGCTAGAATTGAAGCCGTGTAGCATGGCGTGCAAATTCTTCCCAATCTAATTGATAACATAGCAGAAGCAACAAACTTTAAACAAAAAGTGTTCCTATTTTTTTTTTTTAAATTAACTATAAATAGTAAGATTCATAAGAAAATAATTTTTAAAAATTAACTATAAATAGTAAGATTCATAAGAAAAGAAAACAAAGATATGATTTGAAAGGATCTCGATACTAAAGATATGATTTGGAATTGAGGAAAAACAAGTGCGACAAACGTGTATGAAAAAATTAACAAAAGTTGGCGATTATAAAATTAAAAATTAAAAATAAATATAAAAATGAAAAGAGTAGCAAAATGTATTTTAGCATTAGGGCTTAGAGAACAACAATGATACTAGAGAATAGAATTATTGATATTGGAGAACAGAATTATTGAAAGAAATATACGTTTGATAGGGTAATAAATAGGAGGCAACCCATGGTGGCCGACTAGATGTCTGGATCAAGCCTACTCTAATACCATATTGAACATTAAAACTACGTGGATATTATGTCTTTATTGATAACTATTAAATTATTTATACAAATTACATGAAACCCTAATCATAAATCCTAATGAACCATTAACCTACAAACTAAAACTAGGCTTGGCCAAAGATCTATCATCCGATACATTAAACCTCAAGGCATACTTTTGCTTAATATCTAAAACAAAGTATCATATGTGATACTAGTGTTAAATCATATATGCTAAATCACATATGATATACATATCATATATGATTTAACACTAATATCACATGTGGTATTCAAATTAGTGTTAAATCATATATGATTTTTTCATGCAAATTTCAAAGAACGTAAAAAGCGAAAAAACTTTTAAAAAAAACGTGAAAAACACGATTTTTTTTCCCCGAAAGTATAGCAAAGTGCCTATCTATAGAAATATAATTAAATGCTCGTCGTAATGGTATATTTTTTTTGGCTTGACGATTAACAGTTTGAAAGATATTTATATTTGAAAATAAATGATGAAAGTGGGTTTTTTAATTGTTGGGATTAATCTCGTCTATTAGGTTTAATAAAAATGGAGAGTAGAGATTGATCCCTTATTATATAAAAAAGTTTTTGTCCTCAAATAATCTTAAATCTTAATGAGAAACATCAGACTATATCAACTTTTTAGCAACAATATTCATCGAGTGCGGAAAAGTGTTCAAACACTTATCAAGAACAAACAATGTCTTTAAGGGCAAAATATATTGTTACATTTTTTTTTCTTCTGTAAAAAAACATGATGATACTTTTTCTTACACTTAAAATTTATAGGAGAGCATATTGGTAATACGAGGATGCAAGTGTTATTTGATCCTTTTCCGCGTTCGAGATCATGTTATATGTTTTACTCGGCGACACTTTTATTATCTTTAGTAACCTTTTTTTTTTTTTCTTTGGTGACTTTTAGGTACATTCGGTAAGACATACTATACATACTAGTGACAAAACAAAATGAATGAGATATTTTTTACCCACACTAAAATATGTCACTAATGACACTTTCCAAATATCGTCTAACAACAAACCAAGACTATAAAATAAATATTATCTTAACCTAAATGCTGCATCTTTATCATAGAATTTAAGCTTTTTCTATTATATAAACACATAAATCGTGGGTCAAAGTCAAAAGAAAGCTGATGAAAAAGAATGGTGTTCTTCCCTTAAATGATTATATTAAGGACTAATGACACCCTTTAGTTATTCATCCTTCCATTTATGGCCATTGGAATAGGTCCATAAATAAAGTAAAACATGCAGCCATAAAATGATAAAGGGAATCTATTTAATTTCTTTTGACCAACAATAGATGCATATCTTAAGTTCATGTGTGTGGGACATTTGGTGAAGTGGGAAAAGATTTGCTTGAGTGAAGTTGTTGATTAACACATACACGGATAGAAATATAGAATGATAGAATCTCTAATAGTGTTTCTAAGATATCTTACATAATGCACACTTTTGAAGATAACATATTTTATTTTAAGTTAATTAGAAAGAATTAGTAAATTAACCTCAAGTTTTTTTTACCATGGACATTTAAAAACCATTCATTTGGGATCGTTAAATACCTTCTTCTTATCAAAATAAATGTTTTTTTTTTTTTTTTTTTTTACTTTGACTTTGACCTTAACTATTTTTGTATGTTGTGTGGAAAACTAGAAGTGGTTGAATAGTTTTACCGATTAAAACTTTGTTTTAAACTATTTAGATCGACTTATGTCAATCTATTTGAACGTGTGTGTTGGATGTTGATAGACAAGCGTATAGATAAATAAAAGCTAAGATAAAGAGTAAGAAGCACAAAACCACAACGCGAGTATTTATAGTGGTTCGGCTACAAGGACACCTTCCTTACCCTACTCCACTCCCCGAGTCACCTACTTGAGAATTCGTAATCACTACACAACACAAACTCCTTGTGGCGGAGAAGCCTTCACAAGGTCGCCTACTCTTTATCCGGTACAAGGCTAGATACCGGGTTCTTCCACGAGGTAGAACCAAACCTATCACCACGTTGCCTACCCTTTATCCGGTACAAGGCTAGATACCGAGTTCCATTACAAAGGAGGAACTACTACCCAACACTACACACATCCTATTCCTAAGGAGATCCACTCCTTATAATATCAACAAGGATATCAATATCCTTTGACCCAATACAAATTTATCGTGTACATCGACACACCATATCGAATGTACACTTTAGGCACCTTTCACTAATGCCTTTTGACTCGACTTCTATGAACCATTCACTAATGCCTTGTGGCTTGACTTCTAGGCACCCTTCACTAATGCTTTTTGACTTGACTTCTAGACATCCTTCACTAATGCCTTCAACACGGACATTCGGCACCTTTCACTAATGCCTTTACTTTGACTCTTTGACACTTTTCACTAATGTTTTCGTCTTGACCCTTTAGACATCTTTCACTTATTTCTTCTACCCTACACTTCTAATGAGAAAGAAAAGACTATCAACAAGATACCATTAGTAGTCTTGATGATGACGAAGCATGGCAACTTATGGACTTGAGCTTGCTCGACTTCAAGAGGTGGTGATCTCGCCTTTAAGAGGAACCTAGAGAATCACACAAACAACAAACACAAACTACATACAAAGATCACTTGGATATGTGGTTAAAGAGTATACAACTCAAAGAGAAAATATATGTGAAAGGGGTAAGTTACAATGAAGAAATAGTTCACTATTCATAGACAAAATATGCTACTGTTCCACGGATCCGTTACCAGAGGGATCCGTCCAGTGTAAGCTGGGGGAACCGTGGGAAGCTCCTCTTTGCCCATGAGTTTTGGGTCATGGGTTATGGGTCATGGGTATCCACGTAGATACAATGTATCTAGAATATGCAATGTAACTAGTCCATGGGTTATGGGTTAGCTCCATGAGTTATGGATAATACCCATCATGACTTATGCATGATGTCATGCAATGGGTTATGGGTTATGCTCTATGGGTATGGGTTATGGACTTTGGGTTTTACCCAACTACATTCATTGTATTTAGTCAATGGGTCAAATACTTAAACTTCTACCCATTATAATACATACTAATTATGTATATATCTACCCAATATGTAAACACTAGTTGTTGTACATATGTATTATTAAATCATGAAAACACTATTACTTGTTTAGTGTTTTATGTGAAAACGTAGGTGTGTTAGTAACTATTGGCTCAAACCATTTACGTATTTTATTTGTTTCGTTAAAATGGTTTTAAGTTTGTTATCAACAAAAACATTAGAAGATCGTAAAATATAAATAAACGTTTTTACGGCTTATTTGTATTAACAATCTTCCCCTTTTTGTTGATGACAAAACATAAGATTATTTTAAAGAAAAACTAAAATTGTAAAAGTTTGAATTGGAGTTTTACTCTTTCTCCCCTTTTGTTGAAACAAAAGAGCGTTGAAAAAAACTAACACCTTGTTTTAAGAAAACATGTGAAAGAAAAATTATGAAAAATAGAGCGTAAGTGAGGAGAAGAATTCTCGACTTAGCTCCCCCTTGACGAGTCCATCCCTTTGTGAGGCGTCAAGTGGCGAAATACTAAACAAGTGCATTGCAACTATGTTTGCAAAAGGTTTCGTCTTAGTGACGAATATGCTCCCCTTTGATGATTGCAACTTTGCAATGAGGACGTCATGTAATGTAATCATAATGTGAATTATATTGCAAATGATTTTGCAATGTATTGCTTTGACACGAAACTCCCCTAGCTTAGGGTGTCAAAGTCTTCAAGTGTATATTGAAAATCTACAAAACAAAGGTTAGAAGACAAGTATATAATGTATAATTTCCTGCAAATGAGACTCAAGTTAGTAGTAAACAAGTCTTCTGTTGCACGGATCCCACGGTTCCCTCTTAGGAGGGATACGTCTAAGCAAAACGTAGGGATCCGTCTGTCTGAAAGCTTAAGACAGCAATGTTGATGTGAAAAAATGTCAACATCAAATTGAGATATATATTAAGGCACCAAACATATACTCAAGGCATTATGGCATATAACATGTAATTTCATTCAATAAAACATATGAGAAATGATCTACATATCTTTAAAAATAAGAGAATGGTTCAAACATGAAATATGATTCCTAAACTATCTAAGTTACGCTTAAGACTAGGACACCACTTAAGCTTCTACCCATTATATTACCCAACTACATTCAATGTATTTAGTCAATGGGTCAAATACTTAAACTTCTACCAATTATATTACCCATTATAATACATACTAATTATGTATATATCTACCCAAATGTAAACACTAGTTGTTGTACATATGTATTAGTAAATCATGAAAACACTATTACTTGTTTAGTGTTTTATGTGAAAACGTAGGTGTGTTAGTAAACTATTGGCTCAAATTATTTACGTATTTTATTTGTTTCGTTAAAATGATTTTACGTTTGTTATCGACAAAATATTAGAAATTCGTAAAATATAAATAAACGTTTTTACGGTATATTTGTATTAACATGTTGTATAATACTTGATGTGAAATATATGAATGAATTTGGGTTTAAATATACTTTCATTAGTATAATTTTATTAAATATTATATAATAAAAACACAAATATTAAAAATCAAAATTATAAAGAGATATTTCAAAATGTCAAATTAATTATCCCACTTTCGCTCTACATTTATTTTAAAAATGATTGGGATTACTACGAAGGAGAACATTTATTTTAAATATACCATTGATTTTGCCACATGTATCGAAAGGAGTATTAGGTAGTATTTTGGGATTAATTATCCCACTTTCCTTTTAATGACTTTATAATAGGATTAAATGACCAAAACTAGGATAATGTGTTAGTTATTTTAGTGTCATCGGCTATGTTAAATAATTGTAATTTACTAAAGACAAGTGAGTTTTTATATTATGCTCAAATACGAGTTAAGGATTTCATAATAACGAGACATTCTATGATCAAAATACTTTACTTGAAAAATGAACATATACGATTCAAGCATATATCCAAAATTATTACTACATCCGTTCCAAAATTATAGTCCTCTATTGACTTTTTCGGTTTTTTTTCCAACTTTGACTTTAAATATTTTTATTTGTGTTATACAATAGTTGATGAAAAATATACCAATGAAAACACATTTAAAACCCAATCCATTCATATATTTTTCATCAAGTATTATATAACACAAACAAAAATATTTAAAGTCAAAGTTGTAAAAGAAAGACCAAAAAAGTCAATAAAGGACTATAATTTTGGGACGGAGAGAGTATTAGATTCTAGCCGCTATTTCTAACAAATTTCACTCTCTTGTTGCCTCTTGTTAATCATAGTGTGAATCATTGTAAACTATGATTACCTTTTTCTTCTTACTTTCTTACAAGGTTTGTAAATTACTTAAAGTTCATTAACCACGTTTTATTCTTGTTAATAGACGTGCCAACTAACTTACAACTTTTCATACTATATGTTTTATTAGATTAACGATAAGATTTGTTTTCCTTTTTCATATAAACGTGGCTTGAGTTGAATCGTGATTTGTGTGTCAAAAGTCAATCTTTTTTACAAAAGTATTGTTGACTTCGAAATGGGGTATCTATTTACATTACGAGTCTCATCATTATGTGTGTGTGATATTATGCCACTTCTCATGATGTAATTAGTAATGATAAGTATAAAAACACCTGAAAAGTTTACTTTTTAGTAAAAAAACAATTCTTCATATATTTTTTAAAAATGCAATATGACTCCTGACTATCTAAAAACGTAATCGTTCTGGAATTAGCCAAATTTCATGATGTCGAGTCAAAAACCATGTAAAAAAAAGCGCAATATTTTAGTTTTGTGTAAGTCTTTATATGATACAAGATTTTCAAAAGCGATCAAACTTACATATTACCATTCAAGAAAAATGTCTCCATGAACTAGATATGGGTAATAATCGTATACGTATGGTTTCTTATGATATGGCCATATTTTGTGGTCGTTCGTTGTGTTGTTTGTGTGTGCTTAAATGAGACCCGTCAGCTTGTCACTTGGAAGAGAATACATGTGTTTTTGTGGGAGATTCGTGAATTTGTCATCGAGCACAATGCGAACTTTTCACATACCAGGGTTGTTGGTTTGTATATTAAGATAGGGCAAAAGTACTGAAAAGAGACATAATTCATATGACTAAAGTCATGCTTAAACAATTCATCATGTGATATGAGGAGTGCATATTTTATTTTCCATAATCTTCACTACTAATCTTGAACTTTAGACATGAAGTTTAGTCATGCAAATCATTTTCCTTAAAATGTTTCTCAAAATAGCAAGTTTGTTTCATATAAAATGGTCATTTTACTTGATTTTTGAGATCTGAAAATTATGCTAACCATTTCCATAGAACTCAATGAGCACCATCGAGTTACTCCCCTAGACTTCTGATCAGCGATCTTATTGTAATTTATCTAACGTCTTGCTAACTTTTTAGGCAGTTATTCAAAAAATTAAAACTTCTAATTACATTCAAGTGTATAAACGGGGGAGAACAGTTTCAAAAGATGACATTTCAATTGTATATTCTTCGGAAAATGACTATATGCGTATAAGTTAGATCAATTATAGTTAAATTTTTTTTCTTCAATAATCGCTAATGTTCATAAAAGTACTTAAAAAAGTTTAATTATACTTATTTTCTAAATATGATAGTTTAAAACCCATTAACTTTAAACTATAAAAGCAAAGCTTTTGACACTAAAAGTACATATAATTTAGAAAAAATTACACGTTTGGTCCCTATGGTATACCCCAAATAACAACTTTAATCCCTAAATCGTTTTTATTACACCAAGAAGATCTAATTTTGAAACTATGCACGCTTTTGGTCCCTATTTTGGATGAGCGTTAGTTAAGTCCGTTAAGTATTTTGCGTCGTTAGTCATTCGTTAATAATTTTGCACCGTTAGTCCTTATTTTTAAAATATAGTTTTCCCAGTTAGTCCCTCCGTTAGTAATAGTTATCGCCCGTTTTATTAAGTTTTGTCCGTTTTATCCGTTTTCCCCGCTTTTTTCGTTTTCCGCTTTATATGTTTTCGTCCGCTTTTTACGTTTTATCCGCTTTTGCCGGTTTTATCCGTTTCATTGTTTTTACGTTTTAATCCGTTTTCGTCCGTTTTTTACGCCGCCAATTTTTCGTTTTATCTGCTTTTATCCGTTTTCGTTCGTTGTTTATTCGTTTCCGCCGCTCTTTACGTTTTTGTCCTTTTTTCCGTTTTCGCCCGTTGTTTTACGCTTTTGCCTTTTTTCCTTTTGCGCTCGTTTTTATCCGTTTCCGCTTTTTTGCGTTTTGGTATGTTTTATCCGTTTTAGCTCGTTTTATCCATTTTCTTACATTTTGTCCGTTTTCGCTTTTGTTCGCTTTTGTACTATTTCAAATTATTGAAATTTTTTAAAAAAGAAAAAAATTTGGAAAAAAATATTTCGAAAAAAAATTTGAAAATAATTAAAAAATTCAAATTTCAAAAAAAAAAGTTTGAATAAAAGTTTCAAAAAATTTTGAAAAAAAATTTCAAATATTTTTTTTTAAATCTTAAAAAAAAATATGTCCGTTTTTTTTCAATATTTTTATTCAATTTTTAAATTTTGATTCAAATTTTTTATTTTTTCGAAAATATTTTTTCCCAATTTATTTTTCAAAATTTTTGGAATTTTTTCAAATTTGTGGAAAAATTCAAATTTTTTTGAAATTTTTGTGAACGAAACGCGGATAAAACGAAAAAAACGTAAAAAACGGATAAAAACGAACGTAAAAGGAAAAACATACAAAACGAAACAACGGCGAAACGGAAAAAAAGGACAAAACGTAAAAACCGGTGAAAATGAATAAACAACGAACGAAACGGATAAAACAGACAAAACGAAAAAATTGACGAAACATAAAACGGACGAAACGGATTAAACGTAAAACAATGAAAACGGATAAAACCGACAAAACGGATAAAACGGACAAAACGGACGAAAACATATAAAAATAGATTTAAATGGTATAAAACGTAAAAACGGACGAAAAACAAAAAAGGGGAAACGGATAAAACGAACGAAACGGATAAAACGGACAAAACGTAAAAACCGGGCGATAACTATTATTAACGGAGGGACTAACGAGAAAACTATATTTTAAAAATAAGGACTAATGGTGCAAAATTATTAACGAAGGACTAACAAGCAAAATACTTAACGGACTTAACTAACGCCCATCCAAAATGGGACCAAAAGCGTCATAGTTTCAAAATTAGATACTCACTGGTGTAATAAAATGACTTATGGACTAAAGTTGTTATTTTTGGCAAACCATAAGGACCAAACGTGTAATTTTTTCTATAATTTATTAAATTTTTGATGATTATTGTGGCAATTAAGTGGACATATAGTAAAACTAAGATATAGTAATTGTTTTGTAAAGATAAAAAAAAGAAAGTAAAAAAAAAGACGGTAAATAGAGTCAACACTTTAAAGTTTAAACTATTTTATTTCCAATATCTTCTTCAGATGATACAAATCATCATTACTAATTAGGGTCTGTTTGGTTGAGGTGTTTTGATAATGGTTTTGAGTTGACGGTAAAAAATAGATGTTTGGTTTGAGCTTGTGGGTCCCTTGATTGGGGATGATGGATGAATATGTAGCGTGTATAAATCCATAGTACAATGCCAGGATTATAACTTGGTTTGCTTTTTAATATTAATTTCTTTTGTCCTTTAGTAATAAAATGTGGTCTCTACCATT
The DNA here is from genome assembly GCA_022545495.1 of Chrysanthemum lavandulifolium. Taxonomy (NCBI): domain Eukaryota; kingdom Viridiplantae; phylum Streptophyta; class Magnoliopsida; order Asterales; family Asteraceae; genus Chrysanthemum; species Chrysanthemum lavandulifolium. The sequence continues at coordinate 34,100,766 of CM040241.1, read as the reverse complement.
TCAATTTATGTTTTTACCCTTTATTATATTTTATAATAACATTTTTTTTTTATTTATTTACCTTTAAATTTAATTACAAAACAAATAATATTTTATACAATTATAATTTTTCTCTCTCATCATTTAATACTCAATCCTAATCCAAATCCAAATCAAAATCTAAATCCAAATCCTAATCCCGTCATTAAACCAAACGGGCCCTTAAAGTTTTACTATGCCATTTCACAGCTTTTACGAATTGTAAGTGGGTTATGTTATTCCCAACCCCTGTGGGATGTGATATAAGAGGAGTAAAGGTAAAAAAGATTTTTTTTTTATCCTTTTAGTTTACATTATAACACAGTTTTTTATTAGTTTATGTTTTGTATTTTCTCTACCATCCTAAATATACATGCAAGTATGCAACATACTCAGATAAAAATTACAATGTAATTATAGATATGCATGCCATTACTCTTTTCATGTGTCACAATATACATTTCATATTTTACTATATACTAGAAGCATCATATATGAAAATACTCAAATTGGAAAATCAAAAAAAATGTGCGAGATCATAAAGATAGTAAAAGAGGCCTTACTGCATGAGTAGTAAGAATTAAACGAGAACTTCTGTTGGTTGTTGACCAATGGAGTACGTGTGAGACATAAGATCAATGTGATGAAAACCATCGTGTTGCAACTTTTTTTTTTTTTTTTTTGAGCGGTGATATTTTATTAAAAGTCTTTAAACTTTTTAACTGATAGATGTAGTAATAGATATTTTTTTCGTCTCAAAATATAAATCCACTTTGTTATTTTTTGTTGTCACAAAGTTAATGTCTATTTTTAATTTCAATCAATCAAAATGTTTGTAAGTGAGCGAGAAATAAAATTTAGTAGTTAATATTATAGAAGACACACTTTTCTTAAACTTTGAAATACTTGAAAGTGAATATATAATTTAAGGAGGTATTACATATTATTTACAACTATGAGTTACAAGGAAAGAAAGTTATGTGAATAGACAAATGTGTTGTCCCACACTAGATTAGTCATAACACTTGAGTTTTCCATGAAAATAAACCCTTGTAATATTCCTTTGTAAACTTTTCTTGTTTTGCCTCTTAACTCTTTTGCTTATAAGCTTATTGAATTCGACAAGAAAAAGGGACACTAATCATATATTGGATTGGATTTGTTAAAAAAAAAAGAAGAAGAAAAAAAAGAAGAAGCAAATATTGGATTTGAAATTCAATGTCCATATATAGAGGACGGAAACACCTACTTCTATGGACAATTCATGCGTGTACCAAAGAAAAGATTTGTATCACCTTATGGTTTTGGTTAGAAACAAGTTCGACTCCGATGTCTCCATGTCGTCGATGGAGTCGTTGAAAGACAACACTGAAAAAAGTTTAGCTCTGGAAGGGAGCAAGCTAGATTAGTTTTATCGCCACAAGAAACAAGTGCACGCAACCGTGGTTTTAGGGCTAGTGAACAAATTTTACTATTCATAACATTCGACAAGCATCTAGTTTCACCAAACTAAACACACCAACCCTAACGTACCAAACATCGAATGTTTGTTATAAGTTTATAACTAAACCGAATACCGTAAAAATCATATCCATCTTCACTTTTTACGATCCCGTTAACCTAACTTGGACACGTTAATATAGTCTAGACACATAGAAAAATGTCTAAAAGTGTACAATGATATATTCCAAACTCTAGACGACACACTCTATATCATACCATATCCATCCACCATACATCCAAAACCAAAAGCATATTTCTTCCAAACCAAAAGCACTACAAACCCTAAACTGTCTTTCTTCTTCTTGTCACTTATTCAAACAACACAAAAAAGAAAAAAAAAACATCATCAATAATCATTTCATATATATCTTTTATAAACACAAGTTAACTATATTTTACTAAAATTTTTAAGACCATCATCATGGAAGATATGTATGGATATCATTCAATCTCAGATTACACCATTTCACCAGAAACCAACTTGATATCACCACCTTCTGATCAGTATCATCATCATCATAACACAAGCCTTGATCACTATAGAAGCTTGTATGGGTCAGATGAGCTTTTATCAGCTACTGCTTCAGTTATATCTAAAAGTGTTTCAAAACCTAATGATCATGATCATGATCATGAAAATGATGAAGCTATAAAAGCTAAGATAGCTAATCATCCTTTGTATCCTAAGCTACTTGATGCTTTTATTGATTGTCAAAAGGTTAGTGAAAGTTATATAAGTTTTAACCTAAGTTTCTTAGCTTTTTATACACGCTTTTTAATATTTTGTATGTGACAAATTTTTTTATTTTTTTTGGTTTTTGTTTGTAGTTAGGTGCTCCACCGGAGATGGTGTGTTTGTTAGATGAGCTGAGGCAAGAAAATGATGTTGTGTCTGCTTGTTTAGGAGCTGATCCTGAGCTAGATGAGTTCATGGTTAGTACTATAATAAAGTTGCTAAAAATAGCAAGTTATTTTTCCAGTTTTTCTTGAATATATCGGAAATTATGAGTGTAATAGTCTTGTTTTGTTACTGATCATAGTAATCTTGTTACTAATATTAGAAATATATATCATATATAGTTTTGTTAACCACAGTTTTTTTTGGGTAACCATAGTTTCCGATATTTTGGCTGACTAATTCACGAGATTTGAGCCCACCAGCACTAACTCAAACGGGATTTGTCCAAAGTTTTTGTTAGCTTATGTGGCTATGATGGGTAGCAAAATAAAAAATGTTTGTAGCTAGCACGTTTAATTAATGAATCAACTGTACGTTTAACTATAGCTGTGCCTGTGTTTATTTCTATTTTCTAGCTGTGTTTATTGAATAAAGTTGTAACACTAGATTTGTTTTCTTAACTTATGAGTTGTATATGCGTAGGAGACATATCGGCAAGTATTGGTGAAATATAAGTCGGATCTAGCAAGGCCGTTTGATGAAGCTAGCGTTTTTCTCAGCAATATTGAAACACAACTGAGCAATCTTTGTAAAGGTTAGTTAGTTTAAATAAGTCTCTCTTTTTATTATTTTGTTGGGTTATAAGCAATTTTCATAGGTAAAAATGATTGGCATGCCTAAATTATGCCTAAGAAGAAGATGACCGCACGTGGTAAAGTTAAAAGTGAATTTTAAGAGTGAGAAAATGCATAAACAACGCGTCAAATTATTAATGGATTAGCCATGAGTTTAAACGAATATGTTAGGCCTCTATCATCGCTCTTTTTAGAGTGGCGATATTGTGTTCGGTGTGGTGATTTTGTGATACTTTCCGGTGCTTGCTTTTTATATACTACTCCCAAGTAGTATTGAGTGCATGATTAAGCACTCTGAAAATATTTATTTGGTGTTTGCGACTTGATAACTTATGCTGATGCTTTTGATATTAGTTTTCGTGGTCAACTTAAATAGCGTAACTTAAATAGCGTATGTAATTGGGTCTCATAAGTGTGGCATGTCATTTTTATTTACTTGAACTAAAAGAGGCTGGATGTTTCTATTATCTCTTTCTATTTCTGAAGTTTTATTTCTTCCTCATTTGATGACTTTAAGATTTTACTGTATGAGTTGTGCACATACATTCTAGTCAACTAGTCTTAGGAATATCTATGTGTGTTTTTTGTATGTTACCTCTTATTTTATGTTTTATTACAGTAAATAGTAATTCATGATATAAAATAATAGAAATTAAAACACAAGAGTGGCATGCAATCATGGACTTTTGAACAGCATTTATTTTCTTTCTTCAGTTGGCATTCTGTCATGTTTGGAAGTTTTTTTAAGTTTTGTTTTATGCTTTTGATTTTTCTTTCCAGTTCAAGTAGGCATTAAATATACATATATTTAGTCAGGAGTTGGTTAAATAGTTTCATGTGAAGATAACTCAGGAGTTTATTAAAGAGTTAACTTTATATTAAAAGTAATGACAAAATAACTTGACTGTTTGCGCGTTATAAGAGGAGCCTTCCTTTATTGTTACCATCTTACTGTGTTTGTTCGTTTGGACTACATTTCTACATATTTGTGATGACAATTGATTTCAATAAGATCTTTAGTTTTGAACAAGTTACACGAGGATTTATTCATTTAGTTTGTAGTTTAGACGTCTTAGCAGGCGTGTTAATGTTATGTTTGTTCTTGTTAATATATATGTCTATCTATTTGCCTATATTTTGTGCGGTGTGTTGGTATTCAGTTACTCTATTCAGATGATATTGTATAATATTGATATGCTTTAAACTAGTAAAACTTCATGCTTTCAGTCCTTTTTGTGTTAACGAATTGGTAACAATTTGTATTCTGATATCTTAATTCATGTTTTAAGTATGTATATCATGATTAAGTTCTTTTGTATTAGTATCTGGTCTCTTTTGTACTTCAAGTGGCTAACTTCCTGGTACTTAATGCATGGGGAACTTGTTGGAAAAAAAAACATATATGCGTTGTTAAGAGTATGATAACATGAATAATTAACCTAAATCAAAATCGAGTTAATTAATAGAAACTAACTTGAGTAGTACGGATAAATAATCTGTTTTGAAGGTACTGAGTTCTAAGTTGATGCTTCATGTGGTCCTCAATGTGAATCATGGAAAAATATCCCAAAAGAAGCCATGTTAAGGTTTCTGTTAATTGTCTTCTATTTGTTCCTCTTGATTGTTCGTATGGATTCTATAGTTAATTGAACAAAGTACAATAGATGTCTCAAACTTAAATCTGCTTTTTGAGTTCTTTATTAGTGGCATAATTTATCAAATACTTAATTAGTTTGAAGTGATTAAGTTGCGATATTCCATGCGTTTTGGTCAGAAATATTCTACTAATTGTCTCCATCTTTATATGGAGTGGTGGAGATCATGCAAGTTTTAGTCTTTTTTAGCAGCCTTTGATGCTCAAAGCCCATTATTTTAAGGAAAGTGATTCAGATTTATAACAAAAGACTTGCTTTGGACAGTTAGATTTGTAAGGGTTAGGAACTAATATTATATATACCCCAAGTACAGATTAATTTTAACTTTCAGTGATCTGAAGATTATTAGTCTGCGCTGGCCTCGTGTGCTTTGTTATCTTTAAGCACACTCTAGTTGCGTGTTCTAAGTTGTGTGCATTATAGGCATATAATCATGTGCATAGATTGTCATTAGTCTGCATGTCATCAAAACTTTTTCTACAATGGTCTTTTCTCTCAAATTGGTACGAATTAGTCTATACACTATATGAGTTTGTATGACTTATATCTGGTTACTAGTATGCAATAGCTTCATTCCAAGTTTTGTGTTTAAGTTTATATTGCAATAGTTACATGTGTATCATAAAACAGCAATTGAGTAGGGTTAAGGACTGGGGAATTCTCTACTTCTTTTTCCTAACGGCATGAAGTTATCTACTTAGCCCCACATTTTAATGGACCTTTCATATAGTTGAATTATAATTTGCACTCTAGAGAGAAATAGTTGCATTCAAATCACCACTAGTATGTTGGCCCACATGATTTCCCGGAGTGAAAGTAGTATATGTCATCACATATTCACATCTTGGTCTTTAGTGACTACCATCTTTATGTGTGTTGTGCATATTTGGTCATGGCTACACTGGTTTTACGTATCACAAAATGTCATTGCCCTTGCATTATTTTAAGCGTTTCATGGATCATTATGTTATGGAATAAGTCTCGCGTTTTATGGATCATCATCGACTCTTTCTTTGTCGTAGTTTTGCTTTTCTGACTTATGCCATGCTTTGGTTTAGTCTGTTAACCGTAGTTGCATACTTGTATTTATGTTGGACAAATTGTTAGAAGTCGTGTGATTTGGATAGAGGATGTGTGGCGTTAATATTCTCTTTTTTGAATGCGCAATATATAATCACAAGGCAAGCAAGGAGTTTGATGAGAGGATGTATGGTGTTAGATCTACTCGGTTAGTATCAACATGGTTCCGTTCAGAATCTATAGGTGTAAAGCAATCACCTCATAGTATCCATATATTATATTGGTGTTACTTAAGATTTAAAAAATCACAATACACACTACAATTTAGAATATACAAGGATTAAGAACTCACAATACACACTAGACTTTTGGAGTTCAATGCGTATCTAGTCCTTATTTGTTTTGGAACGACATTGGTATTAAAGAAACTAGGAGAAAGAAACTACGATATAAAGGGTAGAGAGTTACAAGGATTGAGTTCAATTCCGAACGCCTTCCAACATGCCATCTTAGCAATGTACCAGGATAACCCTATTAAATGCCAACACATTAAAACTTGATTCATTGACCTTTTCCATTGTTGCTCAGCCTTACATCTGTTGTACATTATTGTAAGCCATATTTAAGATGTATCAACTACCAAACAATACCGGTAAATATTTTCTCATTTTATAAATTAAAATGAATTCTATTTCTATCTAAGAATGGCATGGAACATGATCCCAAACGCCTAGGAAAGACACACTAGGGTTATGAGGTCAAAATCTTAAGAAAGACGCATTTGGTGAGGAGGTCAAAATCATATCCTACATTTCAATCGTTCTAAGAATATTTTACATATCCAACTAGATAGATTGGATGAATGATCTTGGAAGTAGTTCGTACAAACATGTGTAATCGTTTTTTCTTGTCTAGCTTCTTGTTAGAGAGCTTTCAATAAAATTGTTGTTCAATGTAAGACATAAAACATACGCGGTTCATTTGTTTTTTACACTGTGATTTGTTGTAGCCATGGTTGTTAAGATCCCGATTATGATACTAGAATCTTACGATTTTATGATACTACAAAGCAAAAACGATCCCGATCCTATGTAGGATCTTTGTGAGATAGGATTTTAATATGATCTCGATCTTGACCATAGGATTTTAAGATCTTGATCGATCTGATCTTACTTTTCTCAAACCACAAGCTAAAAAAACTACAAACTTAAGGGTGCGTATGGTATGCTTTCATGAATCACAATCGGTATGACTTTTGGGTATAAAGTGGGCCCCTTAGGTATGATAGTTTTCATTCCTTGCCTATTTGAGAGGTATGTAGTATAGAATAAATCCACCTATCATTGTCATATTTGATATCACAAATTTTCAAACAAACACTATTATTTGGAATGAAACTCATACCATCATTCCCATATGCATCAACCAAACGCACCCAAGTTTCGTAGAATATAAAAAAGGATTTTTCTAACATGTGCTTAAGTCACGTGTTAAAGACACTAAACACGGACGGTCCGCGACAAAAGACACGGGGATCCACAAAATGTTGTGGATCCCTGTATCTTTTTCTCTGGGACCCGGCTTCTTATGTTAACTAACGTGACTTAGACACATGTTAGACAAACCCTATAAAAAAAGGCTAATTGTATTAAACAATTCATAATTTGAATTTTAACATACACTTTTATGATATATGATATATAATAATATATGTTGATTTGCATAATTTTATAATGCGTATTAAGAAAATGACATTATAGTAGAAATTTAAGATTCTGATTCGTTCTTACGATTACGATCTTGGATCTTGTAAGGACGAAAGCGATCCTAGTTAGGATCCCGATCTTAAAAATCTTGACTGTAGCATTCTAAAAAAACAATGTGATGACAAATAACAAAATAAAGAGTTTAAGTAGAAAGAACTACCAACTTTCAAATAGCAAAATCTTATGATCATAATGATAATGTAGAACAATCAAAGTTGATCAAGTTGGCAAAGAGTTGTGATTATTATGATTACTAAATATGAGAAGTTGGTGCTTTTCAACACACTTAATAACATCACTATAACTAAACACATTTCTCAATAAAATTCTTACTAGTATAACACTGCATGATGGACCAATAACACAACAAAAAGAAATAATCAGATAACGAGATGTGAATTGCCAGATGGACCAATAACACCACTATAACTAAAACATCTTTTTCAATAAAATTCTTACTAGTATAACACATCATTAATAATATCTCACTCACAAAACAAAAAGAAAAAGAAATAATCAGATAATGAGACGTGAATTGCCTGAAGATGGACCAATAACATGATGGAAACGGTGAAGTTTGGCATGCCATTGCGGTGCCATAGATGCAAAAAATTCCCTATAACACGCCAATTGTGCAGTGCACCGGGATCTTTTAAGCTAGTTTAAATTCTTGTGACAGTATAAGATAGATTAGTTAGTTGGCAAAAAGAATGAAAACCATTTTTTGAATTTCTCCTGAATATCTTATTGTGATAAACACTATTAAAAAAGGGTGCATTGATACATGATTATTCATGCATGGGCTGCTTACTTGCTTTGGTGCCTAGGATAAGATATTCTTGTGGCGGAGAACTTTTCACATGGACTCCCGTGTTCTACGCTGCATGCTTTTTCAGCTTTCACAGAAGCACTGGGTATACTATACTATACTAGACCATTACTATTAGCCATTATGGTGCTTGTCATTTGTCACCTGTCAACTCACTCCCGGTCTTTCCGCCCAGTTGCTCGACATACGTGTCATTTTGTGGGTCCTTTTTTTTTACTATCACCAGGCCATTCTGCATTTGCATGTCAAGTTTAATGTATTGTTTTATCATATGTAAAATCTTTAGAATCATATCATATATTTTGATGATCATTTCCTTTTACTTTTTTATGAAAGTGCTGGATAGATATAGGGCTAGCTAATGCCTTTATGTTTTTCTGAAATTATGCATCAGAAGGTATATCATGTTTAATCGGTTACTAGGTGTAACGCAACGCGGGATAGTGTTTGAGGGGGCCTCTTCACGAATGAGATGCTTATGATGGGGGCCTTGTATTTTTTCAAAGGAGCAAGTGAACGTGTTTGTGAGTTTTGTGTTTTTTATATATAATATTGTGTTTAACAACGGCGAATGAGTGTTAATGAGTGAGTTCTACATGGAGTCTTATGAGTAATTAATACACGAGTGGTTATTTGCAACTACATTGACTCGGTTTTACTAAATGTAAAACGTGAGCTAAAAATAGACGAGATAAATACTTTATAGTGGAGTTTCATGATTATGTTTACTTTATGGATCTTAGAGCATCTATAATGTTGAAACCCATCACCCTTTATCATTATTGTTAATTAGCATCACAGGGTGCTATTTTATCTCGCGATGATTTTATCATGATTAACAACTTTCTTTACTAAGATATACCTATCACACACGTGTCGTGGTTCTAACAACGAGCACCACAACCACTCACCAAAACCGATCAAGCTAGCCGCAATGGCTATCAATACGGACAACAACCATGTCCACACCAAGATCGTGCGACGCTTATAAATAGCCTTCTAGTTTCCTAGTAATGCAACTTCTGTTAGGCATTTTAGTAAAAAGCTATTAGTAGTTTATGCATTGAAGATGCTCTTAGTTAGTGGCTTACGTGATGTGCTGAAAAGTTACCATTAGATATATTTTGATCTAGCATTAAGATTAGGGGGTGATACTTATACCACATCTTTTGATCCATGCATCATAATTTGTGCATTAAAATATTGTATAGTAGAAACTCTAATGTACAAATTGTAACGCATGATACAAATTGTAATGCACAAATTATAATGCATGTATCAAAAGATATGATTTAATTATCAATTCTCTTAAGATTATAACCGATGCCACTTAAATTTTATTGATGAAAACCCTATACAGTATGATTTAAAAGGTGGTGTGTGTATGTGTATATGTGAAAGAGAAACATGCGGGGGTTGCGTAAAGTTGTGAAGTTTTGTCTGTGGAAAAGTTGCTAGCTAGGAAGAAACTGGAAAAAATAGAGGTGGTTTTGGTGTGTGTGTTTGGCTGACACTTTGATTTGATGGTGGGGTATACTATGCCTTGGCCCCTGTCAATCAGTCAGTCTTAGTTGCTACTGACATTGATACGACTTAACAAGCAGTTGTCCTATACAACTATTCATGCAATAGCCCATTATCTTTATTTTTTGAGAAATGATATATAGGCTTAAAATTTTGCTTAAAAGTGGATCTAAAAACACTTGTCAAGATCTTGATGGGTTGTAAAATAAGCGGGTTCTTGTCTGCAGCCGTCAGGATTTTGCCAAGTGTTTTTAGGTCTACTTTTAGGTCCAAATTTAAGCCTATGTATCATTTCTCTTATCTATTCATTTTACCCGGATAGGAAATTTCTCATTTTAATTTTAGATGTACAAGATACTACCACTACTATTATTATTGAAAGGATATATAGTTTTTGTGATATATAGGAAAAATAATGTTAGTACATGTTGTTGTTTATATTATTGAGGTTCTATTTAGAAAAACAAAACTTAGTCATTATAACTTAGGAGAATGTCAATCATTAGACATGATAGTTTGGCAACCTAATTATTTCATATCAACTTTGTTATTGCAAAAACCGCTTTGTGGTTTTGGCCTTTGCAGGCTGTATTTCTTATATATATATATATATATATATATATATATATATATATATATATGAAACTCTAAAAGTGTCACATAGATGATAGTTGCGTACCAATCTTTCCCACAAAGGACAGGGAGTGCTTGTAAGCTTTCGAAATTTTAGGAACAACGTCTGCAATTTGATACAACCAATAGGGACGGCTTTTGCAATTTACTTTCGTATATATGTGCCATTCTCGTTGTTAAGTCACCCTGCATGCGCTCCGAAAAAAGGAAAAAGAAAACTTGAATGCGTGCATTGTTCTTTCTATACGTGGAAAATTAGTTTTAACTCTATCTTGGAGTGATTTGTTAGATGATTAAGCAATCTTGCTAGCTAGCAAGATAGTAGACAGAAAGAACACATACAATGACATTGCGTTCGTTATTAACGTATTCATCATCTTTAGAACTGTTTCTACTTCACTCTTCCAATTTTTTGCAACCTTCTATTTTCAATATTAAAGTTGTAGGGCGTCATCCTAGTTATTATGTCGGCATAATCAATATCTGACTCCTAGGCCCTTCTAATGTGTAATGTATAACGTTAATGTGAAAATGACGATTTGGTTGACGGTATGAGGACCCATAAGCTTGTATACGGAGTAGCATCAAGTGCCGCAATATATCTTGTTGACACTTACCAAAGTGTGGCTAAATGGTTATAGAACTGTTTCCTTACTGACACTTCATAAAAAACGTTGTCACAAAAAGATACAAATCTGTTCCCAACTCTTAGTGACATTTTTTGTTCGTCGGTTACTTTAGTGACATTTTTTTGCGTTACTAACACTTGTTTATGTACCAACATTTTTCTTAGGTTTTTTAGTTTAAAGTATACATAGTTCTAGGAAATAGAAATTGTGCTATTCTAAGTTTAAACAACACTGTAATATCGAGATTTATGGGTTACCTTAATTAATTTGCTTCTACATATAATATAGATGATCGAACAGTATCATCAGAAGAAGAATTCAGTGGAGGAGAGACTGAAAACACGCAAGTGAGCCGAGAAGATCAGGAACTAAAGGATACCCTATTGCGGAAATTTGGAGGACATATAAGTTCTCTTAAGCATGAATTTTCCAAGAAGAAAAAGAAAGGGAAGCTACCAAATGATGCAAGACAAACCTTGCTTGAATGGTGGGAGTCTCATTATAAATGGCCTTACCCCACGGTAACTTTATACCCTAATTTCAGCTTTTTGTCCTCTCTTTTACTGTTATATGTATGATTGCGTTTTGTGACTGTTAACTTATTTAAGCTAGAGGTGATACATTGGGTAGATTTCTAGGAAAATAAGTTGATCAATGAGATTCTACGACATTCGTAAACGTGTTAGAAATTATCACCTATAGAGTAGCACATTGTAAAGGGCTAATTGTTCTATGATCAAAGCTTGTTTTTCCTCGCTCGTTATTAAACTAATGCTGCATATAATTGATAAATGTAGGAAGCTGATAAGATATCATTGGCGGAGGAAACAGGACTAGATCAGAAGCAAATCAATAACTGGTTTATAAATCAGCGGAAGAGGCACTGGAAACCATCTGAAAACATGCACTTAGCAATAATGGGTAGTTTTTCCGGTCAGGATTATTACGAAGATTGAATACGTGCGCTTAGCATTGATGCATGTATATTATAGAAACTGTATGTATTTACTTGAGAAAAATAATTTTATGAACCCAACTGTGGTTAACACTTAATCATGTCTTTTCTGAAAATAATAAGAGCAGACTAATTTACATAATGTGCTCCTATTTTCACCTTTAAAGGTTTAAATCGGCGAGGAAATCTTAACCCGCAACCTTTGCTCTTATTTTCTATATTTTTTGGTTCTTGCTATTTGGTACTGGGCCATGCAGATTGGGTGAAGCCCATATAAAGACTGGTCTTTGGGCCAACTGAGGATTTTATCGGGCTTCTTAAATCTTCCATTTCGATGTTATGGTCGTTTGAAGTTGAGATCGTCGGCGAATAAATTATTCTGAGCGTCTATGAATGAGTCCATAAGCTCATCAATCTTCTTAGTATATCACTATCAAAAATGTTCTGCGACCATGATCTTTATACCAATGCTAAGTTGATTTTATAGTAGGCGAGTTTGTATATCACTAACAGGATGGTTTCTGACTATATGTAGTTTTTTTATTATGATACTATGAATGGCGGAGTCAGGATTTTTAGTTAAGAGAGGCCGGTTGTGCTTAAAGAAGACAACGGCATATAGACAACCGGCTTGTAATCTAAATAACTAATGAATGAAATGGTTGATTGTGGGTGGTTCAGCACCTACTAGCGTCGTCCCTGAATTATGATTGTAAAATTTCTAGATAGGCCATAATGCCATATCAACTGCCAAGCAAAATGTTATGGACTATTATGTGATGGTAAAATCTACCCTAGTGTAGGGGTGTTCATGGGTTGGGTAATATCCGAATAAACCGAAAACCGAAACCGAATCGAACCGAAAATAATCGAAAATAACCGAACCGAACTCGTAACCGAACCGAAATTGCCAAAACCGAACCGAACCGAAATAAAAGTTCGGTTTTCAGTTTAACCGAAAACCGAACCGAAAACCGAAATTAAATAAATATATATATATTTTTATAAATTTATATTAAAAAAATATATTAAAACTCTTTTATAATATATATTTAATATTTTAAGCTTGAAAATTATTATTTTTCAAAAATATATATAAAATAATATAGATTTAATATTTTTAAGCTTGAAAATTATTATTTTTTCAAAAATATATATAAAATGAAAAAATATTAAATTTAGGTAATTCGGTTCGGTTTTCGGTTTTCGGTTCGGTTTTCGGTTCGGTTAGGTGTTCGGTTTTCGGTTTTCGGTTCGGTTTTCGGTTATGCCCAAAAAAAAAAATTAACCGAACAAACCGAACCGAACAAACCGAACAAACCGATAACCGAACCGATGAACACCCCTACCCTAGTGTTTCCTTGTAACTAAATGGGTTTTCCACTACTTGATAAGCCCACTGGGCGGTTTCACATCAAACGGTCTTCTAGATAACATGTGAAAGATAAATTGCGTAATAACATACATATCGAAAGGAAAAAGGGGTGAGTTTGAACCTCACGACTTCGGCATTACGCCGGATGCCTCTCTATCATCCATATCTATTATAAAATTTTCCTTTCAATTATATATTAATTTTAGTTGTTTAGTTTATTATCAGTTAGTCAAGACGTTGACGAACGGAGATGAATCAAATGGGTAACGACTTCTTAGAGTAGTTAGAGCAACCGGTGCTCTCGAGTCAAAAGTTATTTTTTCTATTGTTATACTAATTAATCTATGGATTATTCATGAATGCTATAAAAGTAATTATAAGACATCCATAATCGTAGTTTTTTGAAAAGGTAAAAAAAGTTTTAAGTTTTGTTTTATATCCATGTACGGCATGAATATGTTCATATTCTTAAACATTTTTTTTATAATTTAATGCGTGTAAGTCATTTTTTTTATAATATAAGTCATTTTATATTTTAATATAATGGTAAATGATTTATACGTAGTGAAAATAGGTTTATAACTTAAAAAGATTTAAAGTGGTGATTAAACAATTCTATAAACCTATATAAAACTCTTTCATTGAGGATGCTCTTATATATTACTAGTATATTTTTATAATCATTTATGGACTCTCTGTACCTCCAAAGCCATTACCAAATGTGAACTGAATCCCAAAATTGCACTATATTTCCAACTACATTTAACACCATATAGAATATCGAGAAGTGAAGACAGTGAACACGAACATAGTTTTTGCAAAACATTAACATGAGAACACCCAATGGATGTAAACCTCATTCCAGACACAATATTAAGAAATTAAAACAATAGTGTAACAACGATAGGACCTGGCTCAAATATACAACGAAAACTAACACATAATCAAATGAAACTATATACGAGAGATAGACAAACTCTCTCATGGTATACGGTAAAAAGAAAAACTAAAATGTGAAGAATAATAAATTCTAGCCACACATTTTAAATAAGAGAATTTTAAAAGATCAGATCGAGCGTCGAGAAATAGTGTTTTGAGTCTGATTTTTTGAATAAAAATAGTAGTACTATGATCATCATTAAGAGGAATACCACTTAATGGCACACGATACAAAACCTTGGGACGTAAGTTTACAGGAGGCGAATTCGCCCAAAATTAAGCCAGCTTGTGAACCGAACTTGCACTCCTTTAAAAGCACAACCAGGTTGTACAAAAAAGAAACAGCTCGATTCCTACAAACTTTAAACTTGTTAAAACAAACTAAAACTGTTGAGGTACAAATCTTACATAATGGCACAAAAGCCTCACCACCTGTTGAGGTATTCTGCAATAACAGCTAAACCAACGGGTCAAAACCACACAAAGTCTTTCTGCGTCATTTTTGTATTTAACAAACCCTCTCATGTATGCCAATTGCTACCTAATTTCAGACTTTGTTGCATGGATATCATAGTATTGATTACTACAAACTCTATATCATTTTACCAAGATAGCACTCTATGTTCGACCCATTTTTATACCATTTAGCACAAACTTTTTTTGCAATTATTTGACCATTTAACTCACGAGTGCATTTACCTTTATTTTACCACGTAACACATCAAATTGCATAATTCGATATGATCTGAAAAGTATGTTTGCATTAGATTGCAAATACAAAACCAGTTTAAATACCGGTTTTAGTTTGCGTTGACTAGTCAAAAACCGATCCACTTTGAAACCAGTTTTAGCAAAGAAAACCAAAACCAGTACTAACCCGGTTTGAGACCGGTTTTGAGTAAACCGGTTCAACCTGTTTTGTTTGGACAGTGGATTGAGCGTATGAAGCATCATTTTTTACCATTTAATCTATACAAAAATGAAGCATCTTATCTTACTAAATAATAAAGCATGAAAACACTTTTGAGCATAAAATTCTTTAAAATTCAGCAGTACAAATATTATTGCTAAAGGTACAACTACTTAAACACAATTTTGAAACATTAAATATTTCTAAAACTTGATTTCCTAATATTAAGCACATTAAATATCAAAAGTCTGAAAATTAAGACATACAACATATAAAGTACTTGGTACAAATCAATTAAACAC
Organism: Chrysanthemum lavandulifolium; assembly: GCA_022545495.1. Classification (NCBI taxonomy): domain Eukaryota; kingdom Viridiplantae; phylum Streptophyta; class Magnoliopsida; order Asterales; family Asteraceae; genus Chrysanthemum; species Chrysanthemum lavandulifolium. The sequence continues at coordinate 34,085,175 of CM040241.1, read as the reverse complement.
ACATATCAAAATCTTAAAATTAAGAATACATCATTAAACACACTAATAAATATAATTTTTAAAGCACCCCTATAATAAAAAAACACATGTTATTATACACATTGTACAAACAAATAAAACATACAAAGCTTTATACAATTTATATGCTAACAAGTTAATGGTATATATGATTTTGAAAACTAGACCGAACCAACGGGTTCAACCGGAAACCGAAATCGCCATCGGTTCGGCTAGCCAATAAAAGCCGTTCAAAAACAAAATGAATAGGACCAGTCAGAACCGGTAAATTCGGGTGAACTGGGCCGGACTGGGATCATCTTTTTCTCTAGTGATAACGCTCAAAATGAGTATGTTTTTAGTAGCTTTATTGTTGGTTTTGTGTATGATAATCAGCTATATTTACTCATAACTGTTGGAAAAGTGCAAAAGATGAGTATTTGTATGTGAATGTAGCTAGGTATCGCAAAAGATGAAGAAATGAAGATTTCATGCACATTTGGACAATTCCCGAGGAAGGAAGTCAAGTAAGGAAGCTCTTAGACTCAATGATTAGGAAGCGCAATGATTTCTAAGTGTCTACAACAAGTAAAGATCAAGTTTCGTCTTGGAAATCAACAGTGAAAGCAAAGAAAAAAGCGCGAATCAAGAAAAGTCAACATAAGTCAAAATTGGGTGTATGAGAGACTCCCAGCCGATCGGTTGGAGCTCGCAACCGATTCGGCTGGGCTAATGGTCAAAACGCAACCGGATTTGCTGCGTCGTAACCGATCCGGTTCACGAACCACTGAGTTACATTTGTCATTTAATGTTGCCTTAACTTCCATTAATCATTAGAGGCCGATCATTTCGGTTAATAACTTGTAAGGGGCGTTTTAGCACGATAGTTAAGGGTTTTAGCTATAAAATGAACCTAGACTTAGTAGTCTAGTGTGACACAACCAAAAGTGTAATAGTTTACACCAAAGCTATTACCAACCCTTATTATTCATCCCAAAAGTCTTGTTACTGCATAAAAGCGTCCGGGAGGGTGGAGAGACAAATTCTCATCCATTGTTTGATCATTCGGGTTATGCGGTTAGGCTAGAGCGATTGGGCGTGTGGTTGCTATATTCCACGATTTCTAATTCTTGTAATCCGAAAGCTTAGGTATTCTATGGAACTTGTTATGAATTTCTATTCTCTTGAGTTATTTGAATTACCTTGTTACTACTTGTGTTTTGTTATGATTGTCATGGAGTAATTCTTGGATATACTTGTGTGTAAGGATGTAGGAAATCATACTAGTGTTCTTATATGTGATGCATGTAAATGATCTTGTTTAAATGAGTTTATTGGAAAACTACTAGTCTTCTTTGATTTGTCGGTAAAACATGTTTAAGAAAAAGGACCGAAAGGATTTCTCTTATGTTTTATTCCAAAAAGTTAAGTGACAAACTAGTATGGGGATATGGTGATTGGCACCCACCATGTTTACTTATTGAAACAAGACTAGAAACATTTTCATCACGAAAGGTCGAAAAATTCGTAGGAACAAGTTTAATAAGAACCTTTTACAACCAAATGGATTTTCTAAAGGATAATCATAAGGATAAGGACCGAAAGGATTACCTACATGTTATTGTTCTTAAAATGATTTTACAAAACATAAACCATGGGTTGAAAATCATTTGCTTATGATTTGTGCATCACATCAAGAGTTTACACCAAGCCTTCATGAACACTTTCTATGATTGCATATAGACTTCACAAAAGTATATGTTTCTTAATATTGATTTTCACTAAACCATAATTTTGAAGGAAGCCTTGACAAGCTTTCTCGTTACAAATATTTTTAAAACAAATTAAAACGCAAATCTCTTGGGACGATCTCGACTTACCCACCTTTGCTATCGCGACAGTATACTTGCTCATATGTGTTTATTGTAATTCTTGCCGGATAATTCGTGTTTATAAATTTTAAAACTTGCACGGTGAGCACATCAAGTTTTAGCACATTTAGAATTTGAGTGTTTTGATTTGTTTTGTTTACGTAAAATTGGTAATATTAAATTTGGTTTCAAATTGAAAAGTAAAAAAGAAATATTTTGGTTTAAGGACCAACCGATTCGGCTGCGCGAGCAACCGAACCGGTTGGTGGTCTCGGTAAATTATAATTTTTTATTTTTCTAGTTTCTAGTTTATCTATTGTTTTGTGTTTTAGTTTATAGATTATTTCATGTCATTTCTGATTTTTAAGATAGTTTAGAAGATTGTTTATTCTTGTTTTAGTCATTTTTAGATTTTTGGTTATATGTCATTTTTAGTTTTATTTAATTTTCTAATTAATATTGTCTTTATTAGAGTAATTATTTAGCTAATTTTCAGTTTTATATGATTAGTTAGTTTTAATGACTAGTTAATTTTATCTAGTTAATGTAATTTATGGTTAATTAGTATAATTAGTGCTTTTAATTAATAAGGGTAATGAGTAGACACACTTATTAGAGTTTAAGTTATAATTAATTGTCTTTAATTAGTTTTTAATTAATAAGTTTAATTAATTTCAGTTTATTAAAAAAAAATTATTATTTTTTCTTTGGAAACCACTCCAACCGATCGGTTGCAACCCGCAACGGATCGGTTGGGTGCTTTGGTTTGAGACTTACCACCAACCGAATCGGTTGGAAGGCCAATGATCCGGTTGGAGCTCTCGATAAAAATTTTTCTAGTTTTTAATTTCAAGTTTCAAACTTGTGTTTTAGTCTTAATAAGTGTCTTTATTTGTTTAGAATATGTTTACGTAGTTTGTTTAGATTTTTACTAACTATAACGCTAATGATTTGGATGTTTTTGTCTTTGGTTTTGTTTTGTTTTGTTAGATAGTTTGTTATGGATAGTTTAAGTGGAATTTCCGGTATCTACGCAACTTGGATGAGATGTTTAAGGACACGGTAACTTTCGTTGGAGAAGATTGGGAATATCTTGGAAGAAAGTAAGAAAAAGTTGGCTATCGATTCAGAATGTTTGGAAGAAGTTGGAGAAAACAAGGTTCAAGTTCCTAAAAAGAATAGGGTCGTGATTTTCACGCAAGCACCTCTCACGGGGTACGATTCACCATTTATGAGGTTCGGGACACCGTGTAGTGTTGAAAGGGTGAGCGCGTGGGATGCTCAATTGAACATGGCTTATGGAGACAACTATATTGTGGACAAAGTTCTTGATAAAATTGGCCACGTTTGTTTGGATTATGAAGCTTATGGGAGAAAAATGGTTAAGAATCTTCAGATTAATATCCATGGTCATATTTTCGAGGCCGATTGTAGTTTTGGAAGAAGGGAACGCGGATGAACTGGACGTGTGCTTTGGGAGAGATTTCCTTGTGACAACCAAATGTCAATTGGTTTTTGCTCTAAGTGAGATGAGAATCAACATTACCGATTTGGAGGAAGAGAAGGAAGTGAATGAAATGCTTGTGGAATTATGTGCAAACATGGAGAAGGAGAATGTGGAAATTGTGAAAATGGGGAAGGCTAGTAGAAAGAAAACCTCATCAAATAAATTAACTCCTACCACTTTTACCAACAAGACCCATGATTACACACCATCACCACCAATTCACCAAACATCTTCAAACCCTTAACTCAAGACCAAAGGAAGCCATCCTAGCAAACCTTGAACAAAATTCCTCGAACTTAACGAGAAGAAACCGGTGATTGAAGTGCTACAAGATTATGTTCTATACCGCAAAAAGCTAGATGCGGTTATGTTAGCTAGAACAAGGTTGGAAGATAAGGATCTTCGGATGAGGATAGGGATAGGATCTTATTTGGGGTATGCCACGGAAGAGAGTGACCAGGTAACCGTTTGCCTATAAAGTTAACGGACCACTCGGTTTATGCTTTGCGGATACGGGATCAGCGTCAACGTTATGCCTTATCCACTATTCAAGACGTTGGGACTAAGCAAACCTCAACCAAATCATTCTAAGCTAACCATGGCGGACAACTCTCAAGCTAAGGCTATGGGGAAGTGAAAAATGTGAGGGTGCAAATTGGCTACCAACCTTATTTGGCCGATTTCCTAATCTTGGACATACCGGTTGATAAAAGTCTTCCTCTCCTACTTGGAAGACCTTTTCTACGCACATGTGGAGCGATTATAGATATTGGGAGGGGGACTATGACAATCGATGATGGGATCTCAAAGAAAACTTATTATCCCAAGCCTAGGGGTAAAGTGTTAGAACTTATGGAGGATTTGGAACTCTTTGATGGGGAAGATGATTTAACTTTCTTCGAAGTTGGGCGTGATGTCCACGGAAACCCTATGTATGGACCGCTTGCCCCACCATATTTTGATATTGATGATAAAATGGAACGTGCACTTGTTGTGGAAGCCTTCTACAACCCATTTAAGAACATCCTTGTTTACAAGAAGCTCACGGTTTCTTAGGATCTCTACCCGTACAATTGAAAATTTTGGAATGGGGACCCGAGGGTCGAGTGTATACAAAGAGAAGAGGAGGCGGGAATGGTATGTCAAATTCGATATACTATGCCGGATGGAAGGAGATTTGTTAGAGTTCAAAACTCATGAAACATATCGTGAGTTGACCGGAAAATTCAAAGCGAGGACATTTTGAGGCATGAATATTTTGAGGAGTGATAAGGAGAAGAACATTGCAACAATAATAACAAGCATTTGTTTGCTTGATTTTCATCTTTTGATGAAAATTTTATTTTATGCACTTAGGGATTTTGTTTTTCATTTGATTTTTATTTTTCTAATTATTTTGGTTTGAAGTTATTTTAATCAATGCATTTTGAGTTTTAGTTTAAGTTATGACAATAAGTATGATGATTTAGTTTTTGAGTTAGATGTTGTTGAAATTTGCAAATGGTTGTATGAATGTTGTGTACATCTTTAATCGGATTTTTGAGTAAACAATTTTTGCTTGGAAGGTAAAATGCCCAAGTAAAGTTAAAAAGCCTGCAAAAATGCAAACCGAAACGGTTGTGTCCATGACTGAATCGGTTGGATGCAAGTATAAGTACCAAAAATTCATTTTTCCAGAAAACACACACACACACACTAATCATCCATCTGGGTTTCACAAAAATCGACCATTAGAAGTTGTTTGAAGATTGTAAAAGTTTTAGAAGATCATCATGGCACCTAAACAAGTAAGCATCTACAATCAATTAACTTAATTAGGGTATAATTAGATTTTTTTGATGGAATTCAAATTAAGTTGTAATCTTTTAGAATTAGCGGGTAATTGATATAGGAACACAGGTTTTTGACCCATTTTGTGGTAGAGTACCGGTCAGGCCAGTTGAACCGGCCGATTCGACACGGGTTTGAAATAATTGGCTATAACTCGTAATTTATTTGACCACATATACTCAGTCACTCACTGACACTCCACTCCCACAGAACACCATCAAATACAAAATTAACCATCAATTGTTAATCTATCCAAGTGTTCAATTAACTGTTTGGCCCATTAATGGAGGTTGCTTAACCAAATTTTGGCCTTCTTTTGAATATTAAGGTACTATCGAATTTTGTTAAAAACAGTGTGATAAGTCTAGAAAATACTTGCCTTCTACAAAGATATCAAGTACTAATTAGGATATGAGCTCAAAATGTTGCTGATTGTATGTGTTGACCAAGTGTTCGATGAAATGCTCGACTGAATTTTGTGTTTTTTTATGTTCAAATAAAATTGTTGTGGATTGGATGTGTTGACTAATTGTTCGACGAAATGCCCGACTGAACTTGTTGTGGATTGGATGTGTTGACTAATTGTTCGACGAAATTCCCGACTGAATTTTGTGTATTTTTTGTTTCAAATGTTGTGTTAGTATGTGTAGAACAAGTGACTAACCAGTTCGGAAAGTGAAACTACACAACTGATTTGAATATTGCAATGTACTTTAGTAGGAAATCTTTTGTGTAATGCTTGTTGTTTGATCTTGCAGTACCTTAAAGAAGCAAGCTTGGGCGATTTGCTTACACTCAAACAACATGTTTAAACGTTGCTGAATTTCTTTGGACCTTGTCATGATTCGTGGTGGAAAGTTAGGATCCTTAATGTGAACAAGATGCTAGGCCCATAGTAGCACCCGATAATAATACTAGTGATAATTAATTCAATTGCTATTTTATTTCATTCCCTTTGTTGTGTAGACCAGTTTCACCTAAAATGTATCAACCTGTTAGCAACGCCGCCGCCGCAGTAGGGTATCGATTACACAAACTCACTCCCAGACGAATGCTTAGCCCTAATTTTCAACTACCTAACAACCACCAACGACTGCAAAAACTCCGGACTAGTCTCACACCACTGGCTACGAATCGAATCCCAAACCCGCACCCACCTCACTCTGCCCGCCCGTTCATCTCTGCAACTTTCAATTGTCGCCCGATACAACTCACTCACTCAACTCGTTCTCTGTGGTCCCCTTTATACCCCTAGCATAAACGACCACGAGTTGAGATTCATAGCTTCCCGTTGCCCTAATCTCACACGCCTCGAGCTCCACGCGTGCAATAACATCACTGACAAAGGTTTGGCTATTTTATCGCAAAACTGTAAAAAGTTGAAGATATTTTCAAGCTCAGCAGGTGGTTTTAGGCCCAATGGTATAATCGCCTTACTTAATGGTTGTTCTTCACTTGAGGAACTATCTGTTGGGTATTTACATAGTTGGCTTTTATCTGAACCATTGATTATCTGTTCTTCAAGTAGTTTGAAAACGACAACATTGGCAGGAGGAAATTGGGACAAATTCTTGGAGATGATTGCGGTTTCAGCTTTATCTAGTTTACAAGTTTTACATCTTGAAAGGTGTCAGTTATGCACAAATACTGGATTGATTTGTGTTGTTGAGCATTGTAAGTACTTAAAAAAGCTATATATTGATAACCGTGAGTGGGAAAAGATAGGAAATGAGGCTTTGATTGCTATTGCAAAATCCTGTTCGAGCCTTGAGGAGTTGGTTTTGATTGGAGTTGACGCTTGTTGTATTAGTTTAGAAGCGATTGTTGCAAAATGTCAGAAATTGGAATGATTAGATCTTTGTAAAGGTACGACCATAACTGATGTGGAGATATCATATGTTGCTGAGAAATGTGGTGCTTTGAAGAAGTTGTTGATTAAGAAGTGTTGTGTTTTTGATAAAGGGATTGACGCTTTTGCGATGGGTTGCTCGAGATTAGGGTAACAAAGTGTAGAAATGTGACTCATGAAGTTAAAGATCGGTTAAGAGCGAGAAGGGGGTCATTGGTGGTTAAATTGGATGCAGTTATGAGTACTAAAGCTATGAATGCAATTATTGGTGAAAGTGGAGTGCAAGAGCATGCAGTTGAGGTTCCACCGTGACGGGGGCATGTGGTTGTCGCTGAACCAGAGCATGTATATGTTAGATCTATGTAGTTAAACAATGGTGGCTCGGCATCGATTGAGAGCTCACTAATCATCTCACTTATTAGGAAACAAAAAATAGTATTATTATGGTAAGCTATGATATATTATTGTTAGTATTGGAATTATTGAATGTCTCTGAGTATGTGGTTCATAGTTTTAGTGTTTAAAGTGATTTCATATCATCTATTTTTATTAATCTACCTTTTGAAAGTAAACCTTGAATACAAGACCTCAATTCCACATAGAATACTAAGAAAAGAAATCAAAAGCTCGGCGACAGACCAATCTCAAATAATCTAAACAAACCCCAAATTCTACGAAAATGAATAACTATGCAAACAAGATAATGTCTATACTCGAGATAAACTCACACACCCAAAAATACATTTTTGCGGTGAATGGAATTCTGGGGATGACGCCATAGCATCACAGATATGATTATATTGAGCGACCTAAAGTGTTGTTTTGAAAACACATCGTTTGATATAATAAAACATTCGAGTTTACAAAGATAGGTCTAAAAAAGATAGTCATCATTTGCGGAAATAAGTTTGTTACAATCCAAACGATGTTTTAAAGTGCATAAAATCCATGTGAGACGCGTCGTCACCGCGACTCTGTGATAAGTCCTTATGTATGCCATGAAGTATATGCCTTAGATACCTGAAAATACATTGCTAAAAGTGTCAACACAAATGTTGAGTGAGTTCATAGAGTTTATGTAAATGTTTTATACGACCAACACAAGTATAAGTTATGTATGACAAATATGTCACATAAAAATGATACAATTGCTATAAGCACATGACACCGAAGCTAGACCGATCATGATGTTCGCTCCAACAGAGTGTTTGCCAAACAACTCAAATTCTGACATGAAATGAAATGCATCCGTTTGACCAGTTGGGACCACCAACCCGGATGGAGGAGTCACCCTCAATAGATCTATTCACTCACCCTCGCTTCTTCCGGAATTAACGGTTCATGATTATGTAATGGGGACATTCAATTGGCAATGAGGTAACTTAAGCAATGTAATGAATTTGAATATACTTAAGCTCATAATAAAATGATGTGCAATGTATTCTCCCCCGTAGGTTTGAAATAAAGTATAAACTTGAATAAATCGGGGCTATGAAATCTCACCTGATACAATGATTATGATGATATAATGGCAATACTGAAATGAGGTGCAATCTTTAGCTGCAACCTAATTTGAATGATATGATCTATTATAAATCATGAATATATATCGTACATGCAAATCCACATGTAATCTATACCACTTGTACATTTTTGAAAATAGAGTTTATCGTCGAAATATATGTTTATGACATCTTGTCAAGTTACCAAAAGACTTTACAAGTATTTACGTTGAAACAACATCCTACGATAGTCGTTTAGTGATTTATCAAGAATTTATAGCTTTTCGTCGCAAAATAATGTACTTTGATATTTCGTGAAAGTGACTAAGTAGTCTCGGAAAGCTAGTCGTAAAATAGTGAATATTGAATGTTGGAAAACAAACTCAATGGTTTTGGAAAGCTTGTAACTTTATCTAAAAGTCTTAGCTTTTAACTTTTGATCATGGAAGTCTCGATCATAGAGAAAATTATTGATGAAGTAGGGTAGTCGAGCTAAAAATATAGTTTATGAGTAGTTTTCGGAAAAGTTTGAGTGATCGTATATTATTTGTTACAACTTCGTTTGACGAACGGTTAAACATTTTGGAAAATAGAATAGGTGAACTAAATTTTACTTGAAGACATCGTTTTCTCAAAACTATTCCATTGATATGAAAAACGACTCCAAACTTGGTCACTTGCGACAACCATTTTGGCTAATAGAAAATATATAAGTGTTTATACTTGTGAAAAATAGTTACGACAACCTTGTTTAAAACGCGTAAAACTTAGTCGTTATAAGTCCGTTTTCTACGTTTTATATATCCTTGGTTTCGTGTCAAAGTATACTAATATATTTTTGACGAATCGACTCATTTAGACAATGTTTAAAACTCATTTTTGCCCTCAAAATAACCTTTAACATCTTTCATATTTTCAGAAAATTAATTTTCGTCATTAACTTGAAAATATCGTAACTTCTTCGTTATAAATCCGTTTTAACCCGTTCAAACGACCACGGTTTCGTTTTAAAGTATATTTTCTGAATATCTAGCCCAAAATAATCCATGACCTGTCAAAATTTCCAGATTTTGCAAAAACGATCAGACCGCTATTTAATGTTGTCGAAAATGATTTTTCTAGCGTAATGCTTGTTTCAATCACTTCAAATCAACGCCAAATCTATTATAAACCTACCATACACCTTGTTAGGGTGTCATGGGTTCCTAAACATCATCAATAATGATATATTTCAAGGGATTAATTATATGATAGTTTAAACTCATAATAAGTACTAAAAACCAATAAAAGTGGTATGGATCATAGTATACTTGCATGTTTTTCTAATAGAATCATAAAAATACATTAAGTAAGAGTATGAAAGATTAGAAAAAATTATTAGAAGCTTACTTGAGTGATTGAAGAGTTTTTGAGCTGGAAACTTAGGGTCCGTTTGGTTTGTAGATGGGTTTAGGATTTGGATTTGGATTTGGATTTAAATTTGGATTAAGATTTGGATTTGGATTTTAATTATGTTAAAAGTTGTTTGGTTTGTATGTTGGGATATTGATTGGGGTTTATATTTATATATATTTTAGTAATAAAATAATATATATTAATGACAAGGCCCATAGCAAGTATAAAATTTTGTGGTTGTGAGGAAGTAAAGAAAAAATAAATGAGAAAATAAAATAAAATAAGAAAGAAAGAGATAGTGGATGGTACTATGTGTCAGAGTATACCACACGATATGTCAGTAAACCACACTACCCTCTTGGTATTTACATATCCCCTTATTGGAGGGGTTGACTCCAAATTTCAAAACCTATGTACTTCAACCAAACTAATTATTCCACTTTGACTGCCAACCCAATAGACAAATACCTCCAACCAAACTGCACCTTAATTAATATTTAGGTTTTTATTTCAAAACCTTGAAATAGATTAATAATTGAGCTTGATAATCACTTGGATCATGAAAAATATTTGTTTTCTCCTTCCTTTTTGATTTGGCCGGCCACCATGGATGAGGAAGAGAGGTTTTCATTTGTTTTACACCTTGAATATGTGTTTGTAGGTGTTTCAAATAATTAGAACTCTAATATATACAAATATCTTTCCAAATGTGTGTGTACTCTTGAGAAGTAAAAATGAAATTGGTAACTAGTGATGACTAGGGGTGGGGGCGACAATGGGTATATTGGGTAGAAGTATTTTGTATTTTGATGTGTTTTATTAATTAAATGTATGTAATGTTATGTATATTGTATATTTGGTACATGTAATTAATTATTTAGTGTAGCGTTAGCTAGAAATCGATTTTAGTGGAACAAAATAAAATATATTGAAGTCATAAAAATTATAAAAATGCATTTCTATAAGTATTGGTGAATAAATATTTATCGAATTGAATTCTGAAAACCGTCGTAAATATATATATATATATATATATATATATATATATATATATATATATATAGGGACCTTTATTTTGAGAACCACAGTTAAGTCGAGAACTATGAGAACCCCTCTAAACCAATGAGATTTTTAAATATTAAAATTATTATTAATCCAAAAGGGTATTATAGTAAAATACAATTTTTATATTATTATTTATTTTTTATTAAATCGATTTTAATCATTCATTAATTTTCGGATTTTTTTTTTTTTTTTTTTTTTTTTTTTAAGCATGGTTTCATAATCTTACGGTGCATGCATGTTTTTTGTTTTTTAGTGAAGTACATGTATGTTTAAATGAGGTGCATGTATGTTTTTTTAGTGAAGTACATGTATGTTTTTTGCTAGTGTTATTATTATTTTTTTGAAGTTTGAAGCATAAATTAAAAAACATAAACCATTATAAAAGAAAAAAACAAGATTCATATACATAAATGTTACATTTCATTTAATTACAAGTACAAAAAACACATGCAATAATCATATATCTTCAAAAGTCGCAAATTATCTCCATGTATATTTGTATTAATCCACTCCATAATCTTTAATGATATCATCATCTTCATCAATCTGAAACAAGCATGCACAAAAACAATTAAACCTCCAACAAATAAAAAACAAAAATTAATCATAACGATCATAACGCATATACAAAATCTTGTGTATATCAAACATACTTAATCATAAACAACTATCAAAACATTTAGAGTGACTCTCATTTAAATTAGCATTTACCACGTTTCTACTTAAAACTATGTCAAAATCAAACTTTGTACGTAATTAGCATTTAGACTTACCCAATTAGCACTTACCTTTTATAAAAAAAAAAAAAAAAAAAAAAAAAAACACACTTTTGCTTCCAACGGCATACACAAGATGGAGAATGAATAAACAATCCGGTGTGGGGGAGACGGAGATTCTCTTTTAATAAACAATGGAGTATGGGTAAATACTTTATTATGTCTCCCACGCCTAGATGCATAATAAATAATGACAACCTGCACAAATAAAAAAAGAAGGGAACAACCATAAAAAAAGAATATCGGGTTATGTAATTTTAACAAGCTTCTAACCAACTTTCAACAACAAGACTTAACTAATTTTATTACAGATCGAAAAATGCTTTAGTTTTTCATATCTTTTTTTAGATCGAAACCAATATGGCAACCGGTAAAAACAATAGAGAAAAAACACTCACATGCTAAGAAACAACGGTGTACCAATATGGCAACTGGTAACAACTGGTAAGAAACAACGGTGTACCAGAATCGGAATAACACAAGTGTTTTTTTAGAACATACATGTTTTAAAAACATACATGTTTATAAAAACATACATTTAATAAACATACATGTTTTTAAAAACATACATTTAATAAACCCTACCACAACTACGAATAACCAAACCAAAATCCTCACAAATAAATCGTTTCACAACAACCAACTTATTCATCCACTTTTAATAAACCCTAACCTTAAAAAAAACCTTTATCGATACAAACAAAGTTAGATTAAAAGTTGTAGACAACAACCAAATGATTTTGATTGATCTGAAGAAGAAAGCTGCAGACAACAAAAACGCAAACATAATTAAATATTTTCTTTATCATTTAGAGATTTAATTATGTTTAAATAAGAAATAACAAACCTTAACTATTAGATATGGATGTGCCGGATTCAGGTAGTGGTGTCGACGGTGATGTGGTGCAAAGAAATGGTTCTTTGTTCGGATAGTTAGTATATGTTTTGTTACTTAGATTCTTTTATCCTCGTTTACAACCATGATGGTGGTACTACGGTGGTAACGGGTTAGCGTCGTAAAATAAAACGTCGTGGAGGTGGGTTTGGGGCGCGTCTTGTAGGAGATCGGAAGAGGGGATGGAGAGGTTCGTTTGGTGTGGGTGGTGAGTTGAGGTGGCCGGCGGTGGAGGCGGCGGTGGGCGTTCCGATCCGGGTGAGGTGAGGAGATGAGTTAGACATTCCTTTTTGTCAAAATAATTTTCTTTGAGATAAGATCTAATGATATATGCCTATTTAATTGAGGCAGAAAAAGTATTAAAATGAAATTCCATAAATGCCCTTTTGCTATTTAATAATTAATATTCAGATTTTATTTTATTACAATAATGCCACACATCATTTTAGCCATTGATCTAAATATCTAACGGTGCATAGAAGGTTCTCATAGTTCTCGCTTAACAAGGTTCTTAGAATAAAGTTACACTATATATATATATATATATATATATATATATATATATATATATATATATATATATATATATATATATATATATATATATATATATAACAATTTATATACAAAATAAATTTAAAACATCGGGTAAACTAATAATATAATTTTTATAGTCTTAAAGCAGTATAAAAATATATTAGGATAATATATTTAATAAATAAATATACGTTTAATGAAATATGCAAACCCATGCATGAACTAATATGATGATGATGTTACTGATGATATGTAGACTAACTCTAGTCTATATGAAATGTTCTCAATGATTTTTCATGAATACGCAGCTTAACCCTCCAGGTTACGCGTATTTGATACTCGTAAACCTAGTTTACGAAAATGATGAATAGTGACTCATGAATAGTGATTTTTCTCCGGGAATGAATAGTGTTTCGTGAATAGTAAAATTTTGAAGTACTCTTTCAAAATATCAAATCGACTTCAAAAACGATGAATAGTAACCGATGAATAGTAAATTCCCGAGATGAATAGTAATTTTGAGAAATGACCTGAAATTACGAGTTGTCACATAAACTATACCAAGGTTTACTTTCAAAAGGTGGATTAATAAACATAGATGATATGAAATCACTTTAAATACTAAAAGTATAAACCACATACTCAGAGACATTTCATAGTTCCAATACTAACAATAATATATCATAGCTTACCATAATAATACTATTTTTTGTTTCCTAATAAGTGAGATGATTAGTAAGCTCTCAATCGATGCCGAGCCACCATTGTCTAACTACTTAGATCTAACATATACATGCTACGGTTCGGAGGTTCGTGACCACATCCCCCTCCCCATGGTGGAACCTCGGTGCATGCTCTTGCACCAATTTGACCACCAATGACCCCCTTCTCGCTCTTAACCGATCCTTAACTTCATGAGTATCTCGAGCAACCCATCGCACAAGCCTCGATCCCTTTATAAAAAACACAACACTTCTTAATCAACAACTTCTTCAAAGCAACACATTTCTCGGCAATATATGATATCTCCACATCAGTTATGGTCGTACTTTTACAAAGATCTAATCGTTCCAATTTCCGACATTTTACAATAATCGCTTCTAAACTAATACAACAAGCGTCAACTCCAATCAAAACCAACTCCTCAAGGCTCGAACAGGATTTTGCAATAGCAATCAAAGCCTCATTTCCTATCTTTTTCCACTCACGGTTATCAATATATAGCTTTTTTAAGTACTTACAATGCTCAACAACACAAATCAATCCAATATTTGTGCATAACTGACACCTTTCAAGATGTAAAACTTGTAAACTAGATAAAGCTGAAACCGCAATCATCTCCAAGAATTTGCCCCAATTTCCTCCTGCCAATGTTGTCATTTTCAAGGTTTTCAAACTACTTGAAGAACCGATACTCAATGGTTCAGATAAAAGCCAACTATGTAAATACCCAACAGATAGTTCCTCAAGTGAAGAACAACCATTAAGTAAAGCGATTATACCTTTGGGCCTAAAACCATCTGCTGAGCTTGAAAATATCTTCAAATTGTTACAGTTTTGCGATAAAATAGCCAAACCTTTGTCAGTGACGTTATTGCATGCGTGGAGCTCGAGGCGTGTGAGATTAGGGCAGCGAGAAGCTATGAATCTCAACTCGTGGTCGTTTATGCTAGGGGTATAAAGTGGACCACAGAGAACGAGTTGAGTGAGTGAGTTGTATCAGGCGAAGATTGAAAGTTGCAGAGATGAACGGGCGGACATAGTAGGGTTGGTACGGGTTTGGGATTCGATTCGTAGCCAGCAGCGTGAGACTAGTGCAGTGTTGTTACGGTTGTTGGTGGTTGTTAGGTAGTTGAAAATTAGGGCTAAACATTCGTCTGGGAGTGAGTTTGTGTAATCGATACCCCACTGCGGCTGCGACGCTGAGGGTTGATACATTTCAGGTGTAAGCAATCCCAAGCTCGCTTCTTTAAGGTACTGCAAGATGAAACAACAAGCATTACACAAAAGATTTCCTACTAAAGTACATTGCAGTATTCAAACCAGTTGTGTACTTTCGCTTTCCGATCTGGTCGGTCGGTCACTTGTTCAACACATACTAACACAACATTTGTAACATAAAATACACAAAATTCAGTCGGGCATTTCGTCGAACACTTGGTCGACACATCCAATCCACAACAATTTGAACATAAAAAAACACAAAATTCAGTCGGGCATTTTGTCGAACAATTATTCAACACATCCAATCCACAACAATTTGAACATAAAAAACATTTTATCAAGCATTTCGTCGAACACTTGGTGGACACATACATTTTGGACACATATCCTGATTACTTGATATCATATCAGAAGGCAAGTATTTTCTAGGCTCATGACAATGTTTTTAACAAAATTCGATAGTACCTTAATATTCGAAAGAAGCCTAAAATTTGGTTAAGCAACCTTCATTAATGGTCTTTTGAACACTTCGAGTTATTTGTTTATGGTTAATTTTGTATTTGATGGGAGTGGAGTGTGAATGAGAGACTGAGGTGGTGTTTGTTTTTTAAGAGCCTCTGAATTTGAATCGCATATCCGAATCAATCGAGGCGTAAATGTCTCAATCGACCGCATCTAAATGGGAAAAAACCTCATGTTTGAACCGCACATTTGCTTGCTCGTACTAATTTTTTGGGTTTTGGGTCGACAAGAGGCAACAAGAGGCATTGGACACCCTCTCAAGTCTAGACCATTAAGATCTTCTTGCCTCACGAACACGTCCGGAAAGGAAAAAAAAACAAGCAGTGCGAGCGACCAAAATGTCGACCACGTCGAGCGGTTCGATTAAGAGGTTAAGAGCCTCTTTATAAAAACAAACACCACTGAGTGAGTATATGCGGTCAAAAGTTATGACACTCATTCAATTAATAATTTAATATACTTTTTACCGCATGTCTCAATGAAAAATATATGTTATTATACTTATTGGATAAAAGACAAGTTATTTGGACCCTCCCATAAGGAGGGTTTCATGGGGCCCTGTGCATTGCGGACTTGTATGATGTGCATCGCGGTTTGTATATTTTGACCAAAACCCCCCTTATTGTCATATCATAGGGGAGGGGGTGGGGGATCTTAACTCTTAATAACATAACCCATTGGATAAACTAATAAAACACACAAGAATTCATACTATTTATGTGTAAACAAGCTCATGGTCATCATCGTTTAGAAAACCGGACAGACTAGTCGATTCAACCAGAAACTAAAATAGCCACCGGTCCGACCAGCTACTAGTTTGAACCATTGAAAGGAAGAACAATTATTTAAACAACTTGCGAATTATAAAAACACAAATAAGCTGCATCTTAACCGTCGAAAGGAAGTATTGGAGCTTGCTTATTTCGAGTTTTCATAATGAATCAAACTATTATCTTTTGTGGTCCTATAGTGCTTGCGAACATATTTAACTGTTAAAGGTCGATAATTATGTCAAGTAATAATACAATAGTTGTTACTCCGTAATAAAGTAGCAACAAAAGATCTATAGCGTGTGACTTGTGAGTGCATATGAAAAATATGTCGACTTTAGTCAACCTGTTAGTATTGTTTAGATAATCGTTTCTTTTAGGCCAAAAATACAATGATAAAAATTGGTAAAGTTTTTAGGATAGATAACAAAATTTCAAATAAGTTTCAAATTTATATGACAATGGTAACATCAAATAGTCCTGAGGTTCTAAGCGTTAATTTCCCCCTTTATCATCACATTTTGATTATATTATTAGTTAAAACATCCTTATTCCTTGTTATTTTATTTGGGACGCATTCGATTCGACTCGAACGGTCGGGTTTTATCACACAAGCTAACCACTTGTGAATGGTCAACCGTAATAAAAGTCCAAACAGTCTAGAACCAAATGTAATGAAGATCTGGAGAGTATAGTGTTTCCACAGGTCGTTAAGTCCCACGGAGGATGAATGGTGTTTGAACAAATTCAGATGTCGAATAATCACTAAGGATAGTGATCAGTAAGGATTTTGTAATATTTATACCTAAAGAAAAAGTTTTGTAAATTACAGGGGCTTAAATGCAAATTAAAGAAAATTAAAAAGCTAAATTATATTAAATAAACGCTATCACTATTTTTACAATGATGTTTTTGTGATTTATAAAATAAAATAACTTAAATAAACTATTTTAATTAAAACGTAAACTTAAATTATTTAAAAACGTGACTTAAAATGAAAACGTGCGTTATGTGTAAAAATTACGCGAGTGCACAAGGAAAAACGTAAAATTTATGAAATAAAAGTCCTACAAGTGTAAAAATAATTTTCTTACTTACTATATGACAAAAGAAAATTTTAGAAAAAAGAATTATATTTTTTTGACTTTTATATTTTTTTTTATGAATTAAATACTATTTTAGACTAATTAAATGATTAAAAATACTAAAACTATTCAGAAAAATCTGAAACTTTTTTGTAAAATACTTTATACTAATACAAAGTTAAGAAAAATATAAAAGGTATGACAACTTATTTAAATAAGCTAGAAATAAGCTAAAAAGCTCGTATAAGCTAAAAATGGAAAAGAAGTGTTATATATTAAATGTTGCAAACCATAACCAATCAAAGACCAAGGCGGTTGGTGTGGTGTGTGTGTGTGGTGAGTGGGTGGCGGTGTTCGAATCCAAAGAATGGCTTTTGCAAACTTTTTATTTTTTTTGATTTTTCTTTTACAAACTGATTAAGTACACTGAAATAAGCAATTTTTATAACTACAACTTTTTATAAAAACTACCAATAAGCTCAGTTTAAGCTTATTTATCTCAACAATGGGCTAGAATATGAAATAAGCACAAGTATTAAGCTAAAAAGCTAAGAAGATAATAAATAAGCACTAGGAAACTGGAAATAAGCTATATAACTTGTAATAAGCTAAATTAACAACTGAAAAAGCACATTTAATAAGAAATAAGCACTGAAATAATATCAAATAAGCTTAAGCTTAACTGGTTGCACAGGACACTTTTTAAGTTTCTAGGCAACTTTAAGCTTATATTTAAGCACTGAAATAAGCTAAGAAATGAAAATAAGCACTGTAACTAATAAGTTGACCAACTCAGCTTTCCAAAAAGCTAAAGCTCTCACTGTGGTGATGACTAATGAGCTTATGGTGAGCTTGAGAAAAAACTGGTAAACACTGAGTAAAATGGACAAAACTAAAAGCTATGTGCAGCCTTATTAAATAAGCTGCAAAGTAAAAACTTAAGCTTGGATCTTCAAGACAGCTTGGTTGGCTTTCCAAAGAACCAAATTACACAAGATTTGACCAACTAATAAGCTCTGTGTGAGCTTGTGAAAGTGATAGGCTCAACTGTGCACAGGGCACTTTTTCAAACAAGGGGTCAAAATAAGCTAGGAAATAAGCAACTAAATAAGCTAAACAGAGATTATAAAAAATACTATTAGGAAGATGAGCAACTAGATTTTGATATCCCAAAAGCTCAATTGTTGAAAACTAATATTAAGTGCTAAATAAATTTATCTATTTTATTCAAAATCGACCAAACTGAAAATTTTGACTTTTTAAGATTAACTAAAAGGTTGACAATTATGAACTTTAAATCGATACTACTTACTAATTATGATGTAATAAGCTATGATAAGATAAAATTAAGCTAGGTTAACAAGTTTTAAGCTACTGTGGTGATTTTGATAAGTTAAATCCTATCAGTTAAGTTCTAAGGTGAGATTAAAGAGAATTTTAACTTTTACTCTAATAAAGACTAGTGTTTATGGTTTCTTTGGGTTATTAGAACCAAGTTTGACAGATAACAACAAAGAACAAAGTCTTGAACACTCTTTAGTACAGTTAAACAAACTAAACCAAACAAGCCTTAATTAGACTGTTTCAAGGCTTTAGGTACTAAACTAGCTTTTCAAACCAAGAAATCTAGAGATTATCTTGTATTAACCATAATGAGACTAGATTAAACTGAAATTAACAAGATTTAAACAGATAAACTATGAAATGCAAATTTTTAGAAAATTGCTTACAAATTGGAATTCAAGTGAAAAGTGAGAACCAAGGACTGAAATCACACCCTATAGCTTCCCAAGCTCTAAACCAAAGGGCGATCAATATTCACCTGCTCCGACTTTGGTTATCATTTCTTGTGATTTTGATTTTTCTTGATTTTTGTATTTTCTTGTATTTTGCTTTTGCTTCTAAACTGAATTTTAAAGTTACTAAAAGCTTAGATAAGCTTTCTAGGAGCTTATGTTAACTTATTAGGTCCTTAATAACAACTAACAACAACATTGGAACACATTAAGATTTTGAACTTGAAATGCATAAATTTGAAAAGGATACTGAAACTTGAAATTTATAACTGAAAAAGGATTCAGTAACATACTAAGATTACTTAAAAAAGTACTTGAAAGTTTTAAATTACACTGGAAATCTTAAAATAATTAAAACGACATAAGCAAATTACAATTATTCTAGATATCTTCTCCTCTGCTTCTTCTGCTTTCTTTATAGACTTTTTGGACTCTCCACATGCTTCTGATCATTTCCCATCAACAATCTTGGCCATTGATTCAGTCAAACGCATCTCAACCATTTAAATGAAATTTGGCGCCAAAAGTGTACACGGTTTCTTGAGACAGTTTTAGAGCAATTAAAGAACTTTGGTATATTGTGGAGGTGTAGGGGACACAAAAGGTGAAGTTTTAATGGATTTGGTGTGATGTGGAAGCAAAAACAGGGGTTGTGAGTGTAACAGTAGAAGTTTTATGGTGGGGAAGCATTTATTGGTTGTGGGCTAAGATGTGAGGTGGAAAGGATGGTGATGAGTGTTTTTAGACAGCTGGGGGGTGATAAGGTGGAAGAAAAACCACCTGGTTTTGGTATAACAGGCGTGGTGTAGAAGATGAACAGTGGTTCTGGTTTGGCGGGTTTGACCATTTTTGACCAATTTGATATTAATAAAGGGGGGTCAAAATGGGGGGTCACAGGATTAATTGGCAGGGGTCTTTTGTTTTGGCTGGTCTCAAAATACACAAAGGGGTCCAATTTGGTTTGTTTAATATAAGGACTAATCTTGTAATTTTCTGTTTTTGAGGGGCTGAACCTGCCAACAATCCAAAGTTATTACAAGGACCATTCACCAAATATGAATAGTACAAGGACCATATTTGATTATTTTACCTTTTAAATACCCAGGACTATTTTGACACTTTTGTAAAGTTGAGGGACCTTTTCGCCATTTGACCAAAGATTCATTCAAGGACCATTTTGACAACTTAGAATATTTGGGGACCTTGAATGATAAAACTCCATATTTTGGATTCGAGGACTAGATTTGACAACTTTTGAAACTTGGGGACTAAAGCGCCAATTATGCAAACTTGATATGTTTTCATCGATTTTGGTATTTTACATTTAAAACACATAAAACACTTATTTGTGATATTTTTATCATTTTGATGCATTTCGAGTATTTTCGGATGTTTTGGCATTCTAAGCGGTACAAAATGATGAGTATTTGACACTCATCAATTCCCACACTAAGATATTGCTAGTCCCTAGCAATGTTTTGAGAAAAATTAATGGATTTCATCTCTTTACCAAAAGCCATTACTTGGAGTAGCCAATTGTTTTAGTTCAAGTAAGAACCTTGGTACAATGATAACGAATGATTTTGAGCAAATCACCGACTTTCAACGATTTTGATTTGTCTTTACGAAGCCGTTTGCTTGGACTAATAACTCTTAGATAAATTATCAATATTATCTTTGGTGAGCGATTACAAATTATGGATTTCAAGCGCCTTTACCACAAGCCATAAACTTGCGGGCTAGCCAACTTTTCACTAATTAAAGATATGGTGAGTTGAACACCATACAATTTTGGGAAAATTGCAAGCCATAAGCAGTTGAGATATCTTTACCAAGAGCCGTTTGCTCTGGATTAGCCAATCCTTATGTGGGTTAGACATGGCGGATGATTACCATTCTTTGAGTAAGTGAAAAACACTTACTCCAAAAAAAATTTTTTGGCCAAAATGGGGAATTTGGTGGAATAATTACATGATAAAATTCGTGAGAATTCCCCACACTAGAAATGAATATTGCCCTCAATATTCAAAGTACCGCGGTTATGCGAAACATAGAACATAAAAGGAAATACTACGGCCATTATTTTGTTTTGATATATACATTTTTTTTTTTTTTTTTTTTTTTTTTAGAGGTTTATATACAACGGTGGGCAAATCCCCGCACTAGGGTGGTAGAAAATAGAAAGAAGTCGAAATATGGTGAAAACCCATATGGTGTGTGCTCTTGTTTTTGATTATCAGTCGCTAGCTTGACTCGACCCCGCATTCATTGGTTCACGGGAAAGTTTGTAGATCCGGGACAACCACGGGTGGAATGTCCTCTCCAAAATAATGCTTCAATCGATGACCATTCACTTTAAAATTTGGACCATCGGTTGAGATAACTCAATGGTACCATAAGGATAAACCTTAGCAGGTAAATGGACGGACCAGCGGGACTTGAGCTTTCGAGAAAATCTTCAATCTTGAATTGAAAAGGAGGACTCGATCACCAACGTTGAAAACGCGGTTCTTGATTTTGGAGTCATGAATCTTCTTTGTCTTTTGTTTGTAAATCAAAGAATTCTCGTATGCTTGATCACGGAGTTCATTTAATTCATTCATTTGAACTTTTACGTGATCACCGGTATCTGAATATCGAAGTTTGCATGTTTCAAGGCCCGGTATGCTTTGTGCTCGAGCTCGATCGGAAGATGACATGCCTTTCCGTACACTAGCTTGCATGGAGTACACCGATTGGTGTTTTGTAAGCGATGCAGAAGGCCCAGTCGTCATCCGGTTTATCCGACCGGGATGCACGGTTTTCGCCTCTTCCTTTCCAAAATTCTTTTAATACCACGGTTGAAACTTCCACTTGCCCACTTGTTTGGGGTGGTATGCAGATGAATGACGGTGGGTTACACCATACTTTGCATGACACGATCAAATTGATCATTGCGAAATGTGTACCACGATCGCGATTATAGCTCATGGAGTTCCAAACCTAGCAAAAGAGATTTTAAAAATTTCACAACTACTCGGGCATCATTGGTAGGTAAAGCTTTTGCTTGACCCATTTTGACAAATAGTCAACAACCACAAGTATGTATTGGTTTCCTCGAGATGATGGAAATGGCCCGTAAAGTCAATGCCCCGGATGTCAAAGATCTCACACACTTGAATGGCGTTTTGCGGCATTTCATTTCTTTGAGATATATTTAAGTGGCGTTGACAAGCGTCACAGCTTTGACAAATTCGTGGGCATCCTTGTAAATGTGGGCCAATAAAACCGGAATCAAACACCTTTTTGGCGGTGTAGTTTGGACTATGATGGCCTCGGTGGGTCCAAAGCATGGCAAGCTTTGAGAATGTCCATAGCCTCTTGTCAATAAACACACGTCGGATGACTTGATCCGCAGATTTTGAATAAGTAGGGGTCGTCCCTGAGTAATGTTTAACATCCTTGAAGAATTTATTCTTACGTTGGGTCGACATCCTTTCACTATGAAGTTACCGCATAGTAATTTTAGAAGTCGACAAACCATGGGGTTGTAGGTTTCCACGAAAAGAAACCGCATTGAGTGTCTCGAGAGGAAATGTTTCATTTATTTCCTTTTCTCGAAAACATCTTGGTGAGGGTTTTCTAGGCAGGACGAGATGATCGTGACGGGTTCTCGGCTCCTTTTTATCACGTATAATGATATCAAATTCTTGCAGGAGGAGAACCCAGAGCAATCTCGGCTTTGCATCTTGTTTTGCAAAGAGATATTTGAGGCCGAGTGATCCGTATACACCACACATTTGGTCAAGATTAAGTATGGCGAAACTTCTCAAGCGCATACACCACGGCTAGTAGCTTTTTACGTGGTGGTGTAATGGGTTTGAGCTTGATCATAGTCTTACTTGCGTAGTGGATAAAATGAAAATGCTTGGATCTCGTTGCCCTAAGATTGCACCGATAGCAAAATCACTTGCATCGCACATGAGCTCAAAGGCAAGTCCCGGTCGGGAACAACGAGAATGGGTGCTTGATGGCTTTTTCTTTAATGTTTCAAAAGCTTGATGCACTCGGTGAGAAGATAAAAGGAGCATCTTTTTCAAGAAGATGAGTCATAGGCAGGCGATTTTAGAAAAATCTTGTATGAATCTCGATAAAAACCGGCATGACCTAAAAACTCCTAATACCTTTGGCGGTAGTAGGATGAGGCGGTTAGCAATAACATCGACTTTGCTCTATCTACCTCAATCCCATTTTGGAAATCTTATGGCCAAGGACTATGCCTTCTTTGACCATAAAGTGGCTCTTCTCCCAATTTAGACAAAGATTGGTGTCTTTACACCTTTGAAGCATTTTTATAAGCGGAGAGACTTGTTTGAAACGAGTCCCCAATGACCAGAAGTCATCCATAAACACCTCCATTGTTTCCCGATCATGTCGTGGAAAATGGCCATCATACATCGTTGGAATGTGCGGGAGCATTACATAAGCCAAAAGGCATACGTGCATGAGGCAAAAGTTCCGTATGGGCGGGTGAATGTAGTCTTTCTTGATCACGTGGATCAATGGGAATCTGAAAATAACCCGAGAAACCATCAAGGAAACAATAGTATTCGTTTCTGCTAATCTCTCAAGCATTTGGTCCATGAAGGGTGAGGAAAATGGTCTTTTCGGTGGCTTCATTCAACTTCGATAGTCAATGCAAACACGCCATCCGTAACCAATCGAGTTGGAATTAACTCGTTATCTTCATTGTGACAACAGTTATGCCACCCTTTTAGGAACACAATGAATTGGGCTAACCCAAGGACTATCCGAGATCGGGTAAATTAATCACGCATCAAGAAGTTTGATAACCTCTGTTTGATAACATCATGGATTTTGGATTTACTCTTCTCGATGTTGAGCTGCTTGTTTGAAGTCATCCTCCATCAAAATTTTGTGAGTACAAAATTCGAGGTTGATACCAATGTCGGAGAGTTTCCAAGCAATTGCTTGCTTGTGTGACTTCAAGACCTTTATGAGAGCGATCTTTTCATCTTTACTCAAATCTCGAGCAATAATGACGGTAATTTATCATCACCTTCAAGAAATGCATACTCGAGATGAGGTGGTAAGTCCTTAAGTTCGACTTGAAATTCTTGATTTTCTCAACCGACTTGACTTCCTTATTATGAAGCTTGCGGGAGGGGTGATGATGGATCATCATTAAGCAACTTCTCAATGAGAAGTATGTCCCCTCAATGTTGATGGGGCGTGATCAATTTCCCATGGAGCGAATCACTAGACAAGTAGGCTTCATCTCTTCCAAGATGAAGTCGCTTTCCTCAAACGGAGTGAGAGAAGG
>CM040241.1:33829933-34060411 GCA_022545495.1 Chrysanthemum lavandulifolium | reverse complement strand
TTTGTACAATTGAGTGTCCCAATCACAAAGTTGAGTGTGCAAATCACCTCCTAAATAAAGTTTACTTTGTTGAATTAAGATGTTAACAAGTATTGTTTATAAATTAACCATATTTAGATTGTTTGTATTTGTAGTCACACTCACATGTGGAAATTAAGTTAGTCGAGTAAATGAAAATGAAGTAGTCTCATAGATATGGATAAAAGAAAATGAAATACCATTACTAAATTTTGTATTCTATTAGACATATAATAAGTTTTTGATTTTAGGATATGCAATTTCACTAGATCCATATTGCATATACAAACAAATTCGACCGCTATAAGAGTGAACGGCGCAATCTGTTGTACATTCTCGTTATAGCATTTTTTGTGCTATAGCGGCGACGCCACTGCACCGCCTTTCCATGTTATAGGTTCTTCAATTCTTCGCCAACCATATCACTATCATATTTCGTTTGTTTTTAATGAGTAGGGTATTTTTGATGATGTGTTGTAGAAATTTTATTAAAAAAAGCGTTTATTATTATTGACTATCATATTATTATTGTTGTAGAAATTTTATAAGGTAAATATTGAGGTAACACACCTATAACACCACTGCAAGTAGCTATCTACATGATTACACATAATAGGAAATTTATTGTTTTTGTATTGTTTTAAGATTTACACATTTTAGGAATATCCTTCTTGTTTTGATAACTTTGATTGATAACAAGGAATTGCAAATATTTGGAGCATATCCTTCTTGTTTTCAAAAAACATTACTTAAATTCTTGTTTTCATAAAATTATTTATTATCATTGACTTCTTGTACTAAATGTTGTACCTATCTACACTTTTTGTAGGGAAAAAAATTAACGAGTCATTTTACAAACATAATAATTAATGAAGCAATAACTTCACTATATAATAATAATTAATACAAGTCGCATGAAATAGTGGGCTTCAAACGCATAAAATTCAAACATTTGACTTTTGAGATATTGCGTAGATTCTATTTTCAAGATGCAAGTACTCACTCTTTAGATTCTTTGTTTTCGGGAAAGAAAACATTTAATAAAAAATAGCAAATTGTCAATAATGGTAGCCCATCAAACTTACATAAACGGATAAAGTTTTACATGTTTAGGTTATCCGGTAAATCGAGTCTTTCACTTTGATATACGGTCTAATTGAGATATCTCGTGACCGTTTTCAACTTTTTTTCTTTGTCACCCCACATGCATATCTAGTGATGTTTGAGACATAACCTCTGTAAGTAGGTTAAGTGTCTTATCACGATGCGTTTATTTATTTCTCTTTTCGATAACGATAGACGTGACACGGCTTGTTCTATAGTTGTTGGGCCACATGCCCTACTTATTTTAGCTGAACGGTGTCCACGCGCTATATGTTCTAGAGTCGGCAGGCCACCTGCCCTGCTATATTTGAACGACGTGTTGTGCTCTAACAGAGCTATCATTGGATCGAGATCAACTTGGAGCCGTACCAACTACGCCATACATATACGAGCATACCGTAGCTCTATTATCAGTTGTCACGGATCGCTATGGAGCCCAACAAGGCCAATATATAAACACATATGGAAGTGCCAATCTAAATCAATTGACAATAAATATTGTAACTCTTTAGACATTTAATTATTTCTCTTTTCGGTGTATGAATGAATTCGACCCAACAAATTATCACGATTTTCAAATGATGGTAAAATCGTTTGTTTTAATGATCTAGATATTTTGAGACATTTTGATTTTATTAATTGAGAGTGGAATTCATGATATGTTTATGGATTTTGACAAAAGATTTGAAAATTTAGTATATAAGTGTAATAAATACGCTCACAAAATAGGGAAAAGACCAAGATGTAAGGAATGAAATTGGATCATCTCTTCCATGAGGAATAGATTTTACGAATTGATTCTACAAGTTCATTCTATACCAATTGCCAAACACTCATATATAGAAATCAATTCATTCCTTTGTATCAAACCCACTAAACAAACAACCCTTTAGTTTAACTTTATCAATTATCAAAGAAATAGGATTTCAAGATTAAATTCGTAATATAATCTTTAACAAATCGATGAAAAATAATAATAACAATAATAAATGCTATTGCAAGATTAGTCCCGAACATTTGTCAAAGTAGCTATTATTACTCAACTCAAATATTAAATAGTCCCTTCGGTTTGACTGCTTCGGTAAGTCTTTAACATTTTGAAAATTTTGCGTTAACTTTGAAGATTAGTCTTAAATATTTTTGTTTGTGTTATATAGTATTTGATCAAAATTATACCAAATGAAAATACGTTTGAACCTCAATACATCCATATATTTTGCATTAAGTATTGTTTACCACAAACAAAATTATCTAAGGTCAAAGTTGTACAAGAATGACTTTGAAAATCAAAGTGGACATTTAATATGGGACGGAGGGAGTAACTGTTTGTGTGACAAAAAGTTACACAAATAGACTTTTTAGTTACCTAACAACTTGAGTAACGGTCCCTAAATAAAAGAGAATTTATTTGCACACTCAAACTTTTAATTGGGACACTCTATTGTGTGCATTAGATACTTGTACAAGGTTTACAACGTGCTTTAACTGTTTGTACAATTGAGTGTCCCAATCACAAAGTTGAGTGTGCAAATCACCTCCCTAAATAAAATTTACTTTGTTGAATAAAGATGTTAACAAGTATTGTTTATAAATTAACCATATTTAGATTGTTTGTATTTGTAGTCACACTCACATGTGGAAATTAAGTTAGTCGAGTAAATGAAAATGAAGTAGTCTCATAGATATGGATAAAAGAAAATGAAATACCATTACTAAATTTTGTATTCTATTAGACATATAATAAGTTTTTGATTTTAGGATATGCAATTTCACTAGATCCATATTGCATATACAAACAAATTCGACCGCTATAAGAGTGAACGGCGCAATCTGTTGTACATTCTCGTTATAGCATTTTTTGTGCTATAGCGGCGACGCCACTGCACCGCCTTTCCATGTTATAGGTTCTTCAATTCTTCGCCAACCATATCACTATCATTTTTCGTTTGTTTTTAATGAGTAGGGTATTTTTGATGATGTGTTGTAGAAATTTTATTAAAAAACATTTTTTTTAAGGTAAATATTGAGGTAACGGTAAATAACACACCTATAACACCCACTGCAAGTAGCTATCTACATGATTACACATAATAGGAAATTTATTGTTTTTGTATTGTTTTAAGATTTACACATTTTAGGAATATCCTTCTTGTTTTGATAACTTTGATTGATAACAGGGAATTGCAAATATTTGGAGCATATCCTTCTTGTTTTCAAAAAACATTACTTAAATTCTTGTTTTCATAAAATTATTTATTATCATTGACTTTTTGTACTAAATGCTGTACCTATCTACACTTTTGTAGGCCATTCTACCCCATAAAAAAATTAACGAGTCATTTTACAAACATAATAATTAATGAAGCAATAACTTCACTATATAATAATAATTAATACAAGTCGCATGAAATAGTGGGCTTCAAACGCATAAAATTCAAACATTTGACTTTTGAGATATTGCGTAGATTCTATTTTCAAGATGCAAGTACTCACTCTTTAGATTCTTTGTTTTCGGGAAAGAAAACATTTAATAAAAAATAGCAAATTGTCAATAATGGTAGCCCATCAAACTTACATAAACGGATAAAGTTTTACATGTTTAGGTTATCCGGTAAATCGAGTCTTTCACTTTGATATACACGGTCTAATTGAGATATCTCGTGACCGTTTTCAACTTTTTTTCTTTGTCACCCCACATGCATATCTAGTGATGTTTGAGACATAACCTCTGTAAGTAGGTTAAGTGTCTTATCACGATGCGTTTATTTATTTCTCTTTTCGATAACGATAGACGTGACACGGCTTGTTCTATAGTTGTTGGGCCACATGCCCTACTTATTTTAGTTGAACGGTGTCCAGCGCTATATGTTCTAGAGTCGGCAGGCCACCTGCCCTGCTATATTTGAACGACGTGTTGTGCTCTAACAGAGCTATCATTGGATCGAGATCAACTTGGAGCCGTACCACCTACGCCAAACACATACGGGCATACCGTAGCTATATTATCAGTTGTCACAGATCGCTATTGAGCCTAACAAGGCCAATATATAAACACATATGGAAGTGCCAATCTAAACCAATTGACAATAAATATTGTAACTCCTTAGACATTTATTTATTTCTCTTTTCGAAGTATGAATGAATTCGACCCAACAAATATCACGATTTTCAAATGATGGTAAAATCGTTTGTTTTAATGATCTAGACATTTTGACAGAGAGAATTCATGATGTGTTTATGATTTAACCAAATGAGCCCACTTATATTATCTTTAAGAGTGTTTATTTTATTAAGCTGAAACACAATGGATATTGGTTTCACTTTTAAGTGGAATAGGATTCAGCCTTAGCATAGGCATACCATTGTTTGGTGTTATGGATTTTGACAAAAAGATGCAAGTTGACAAATTTAGTATATAAGTGTAATAAATACGCTCACAAAATAGGGGAAAATACCAAGATGTAAGGAATGAAATTGGACACTCATCTCTTCCATGAGGAATAGATTTTCTGAATTAGTTCTACAAGTTCATTTTATACCAATTGCCAAACACTCATATATAGAAATCAATTCATTCCTTTGTATCCAAACCCACTAAACAAACAACCCTTTAGTTTAACCCATTTATCAATTATCAAAGACAATACACATATTCTACCGACCGATAAATTACGTAATATAATTTTAAAACGATTCTACATCGATGTTAATAATAATAATAACAATAATAATAATAATAATAATAATAACTGTAATGACAACGAATTATATAAATAACATTTGTCAAAGTAGCTTACTGTTCATCTACAGTAACTCAACTTTCAAAAATGACAAAATAGTCCCTTCGGTTTGGTTGCGTTCGAGAATAGTCTTTAACAAATTTTTTGCCGGTTTCAAGATTAGTCCCGACGTCAAAATATTACTACCTCAGTCCCAATAGTCTTTAACAAATTGAAAATTTTTTGTTTGTGTTATATACTATTTGTTAAATGCTATTGCAATACATTAGTCCCGTTTACGTCAAAATATTAAGGTCAAAGTTGTACAAGAATGACTTTGAAAATGTGACAAAAGTTATACAAATAGACTTTTTAGTTACCTAACAACTTCAGTAACGGTCCCAAAATAAAAGAGAATTTATTTGCACACTCAAACTTTTAATTGGGACACTCTATTGTGTGCATTGGATACTTGTACAAGGTTTACAACGTGATTTAACTTTTTGTACAGTTGAGTGTCCCAATTACAAAGTTGAGTGTGCAAATCACCTCACTAAATAAAATTTACTTTGTTGAATAAAGATGTTAACAAGTATTGTTTATAAATTAACTGAAACTAAAAAAAGCAAATACTTATTGTTTATTATCTTTTTATCTCGTTGCAATGCACGGATAAATTTTCACTCGTTATATAACACATTTAAGAACCATAATGGACAGTGTTTTAAATATAAATAAATTAAAGATTGTTTTAAAAAATAAATTGCACTACAAACTTAGAATATTATTTAAAAAAGATACTTAATATAAAATAATAATAAGAAAATTTATAATTAAATAAATAATTTAGAAACATATTTTGTATAAGAAAAAATTTAAAATTTACAAACCACCCCGTGTAAATTTATAAATATTTCACCTAAATTTATATAAGCAATAGGGCTAATAACCTATTAAAGCACTATAGTTGTCAAAATGGCAGTTCTCCGTAGCGAACTAAAAAATAACTATTTTAGACATTAATGTTGACATTTTTTTCTTTCTTTAAGTATTATGACCATTTTACCCTTCGAAAAATATTGCTTTAAAAAATAGCAGACTTGCATCACGATTCAATGACGATACGGAAACAATGGTCAACGATATTGCTAGTTGTTTAGGACGTGTAATACCATATATCGTTTAAACATACAATGTGTTTTAAAATAGCGGTTTTAGCAACATCTATTGGAGTCTAAATTGCTAGGTTGTGGTGGTAAATTGTGACCCGTTGTGTGGTCGAAAAAGGTGGTGTCCAAAAGTATGACTACACAAAAAATTGGTTTCTATGATCCGTTTAATGATTTGTAAATTTTACTTAGTGGGTGTTTTAAAGAATAAATAAAAGATAAGATGATTTATGTGATATTTTTTTTGTACCATGTGATATATTAAGTGTACTTTTTGAGTGAAAGTGTATTTTAATAATATCATTAATGAATTGTAAAATTCATTTAGTGGATGTTTGAACGATATAAATGATAAAATGATTTATGCATTATTTTTTGTACCATTTGATATATTAATTGTACTTTTGAGTGATGAGGTATTTTAATTATATTATTAATGATTCGTAAATTTCATTTAGTGAGTGTTTTAATGAAAAAGAAAAATTAGATGGTTTATGCATTATTGTTTTGTACCAAGTGTTGTATTAATTGCATTTTTGTGTGAGAGTATTTTAATGATATCATTAATTCTGGCATTAATATATACGAATGTTACAAGTTAGATGATTTATGAATTATTGTTTGTACCACGTGCTATATTAACTGTACTTTTGTTTACAAGTTTAGCGGGTTAATTTTATTATAAGAGTTTTTGGTCTTCCAAATTTGGGGGAATTGCATATATATCCCTCCAAAGCATCCTAATTGCATATATATCCAACCAAAACTAATAATTGCATATATATCCTTTCAAAGCTTTAAAATTGTCAAATATATCCAAATGATTATTTTAAATATATTTAATAGAAAAATGTCCAGTAATTACAATTGATATATAAAATGACGATTACACACTTATTCTTATTTTAAAAAAATTATTGGATTGGATTTTATTATATCATTTGATCTATATATATAGGAGTTTACGTTTAGATGTAACGATGAATGGTGTTGATATTCTTATTCAAGATTCGTCGATACCGAACACGGTTGAGTCGCCGAACATGGTTGCTTTTTCTTTTCTTAAAAAATGGTTAAATGATATTTTGTATTGTAAAAAAATTAAAAAGAATAAGGGTATAATCATCATTTTATATATCAATTATAATTATTAGACATTTTTTCTATTAATATATTTAAAATAATAATTTTGATATATTCGACAATTTTAAAACTTTGAAAGGATATACATGCAATTATGAGTTTTGGTTGGATATATATGCAATATAATCTTTGGAGGATATATATGCAATCTAAAATTTTAAAATTTTTATTTAGAATGTCACTTTATATCTTTTATATAATAAAGGAATTACATCATTTCAGAGTGATTTTGTCAATTCATTCTTATTGAAAAAACAATTAGGCTAATAGGAGAGCTCGATTTCACCACGTAAGCAAAATCGTGTGATGTGATTTGTTAATAAAAGTCAAAATTAAATTGATTTTGGTCAAACTTAAAAAATTTGGTGGAGAAATTTGTTTGATAAACACGTAAAAATATATGTGTCAAATTTGTGAAAACAAAAACTTTAAAAAAGTGGAGGTAATTAATAAAACTTTAGTGGTTGAACTTTTAAAAATTATATAGAGTTAAGTGTAACATTATAATCATCCATGTTTTTTAATAACTTTGGATTATAAACAAATACCCCCTTATACTTTATACCATTTATACTTTATATCTTAAAAAATACAATGTATATGTTGTTTTAAAATAACAACATATAAATTTACATAAGATTATAAGTATCATTTTTTTTATATACTTTCAATAAGGACTCATTTATTTCATTTATAAAAGTTTAACCTATGTGGACACGAGTTTACATTTTAAATACGGGTAAATTCATGAAAATGGGAATATAATTATCAAATTGTAAGACGAGTTACTTTAATATAAATTTAAATATCTGCGATTGTCTTATAACAACGACTCATATAATTTTATTTATTTATATAAGGATATCTAAAAAACATTTTTAAAAAACTTTAAGAAGTATACTTTAACTTTATCAACGCTCATTATATGCTATTAAACTTGCATCATGTGTACAACATAATATCAGTAGTGAAATTTAAATAACAACATCAACATCTTTGTCAGCTAAATAAAGTTAAATCTTGAATTACCTAACAGAAATTTTTACAAATATTTTACCAAATTATAATTGATATTAATACATAATGAAAAACTCATGCATAAGTATTAGTTGTACTTATATCACAATTTTCATAGGAAAATTCTTATATGTGTATATATTAAACTAAAATGTTAAAATAAATTTGATTTATGTGTAATTATCTTTTATGACAATATACTTTTTTTCACGTTTTTCGTTGTTTTTCGTTTTTATACGTGCGTCTTTGCGAAACTATATTATATAATTATATGTATGTATCTTTAATATGATATTACACTAATATCAATGATATTCAAATTAGTGTTTTATCATATATGATTTTTAATTTCGATGGCGAACGCAAAAAAAAAAACTTAAAAAACGTGAAAATATGAAAAAAAATTTTGTCGAAAATATATCAAAGTCTTATCTATGAAAAAGATAATTAAACTTCGTCGAATGATATATATTTTTTGAAACGATTAACGGTTTAAATATATTAATATTTGAAAAAAATGATGTAAGTGGGTTTTTGTTGGGATTAATCTCATCCATTAGATCAAGATTGATCCTCAGTGCCTCAAATGATCTTAAATCTATAACTATCTATCTACATTATAAGCGTTTGGACTTTCTTAAAAGATTATAACTATAAAAGGAAAAGTAGTAGTATAGATAAGACCACTAAATAAATTATTTTACTCTTCATGTTGTAAATTAATAATTCAAAATATATTAATACGTTACGTGAGTTTATTTGTTAAGTACACAAACGAGTTGCTGAAGGGTTAAAAAGTTGGAGTAACACAATTAGTTGACTAATTGAGGGTTAAATTGGTCATTTGGTTACTAAACAATAAAAGATTCTTTGTGTACGGTGTATACCACATGGAGACTTGATATGAATATTCCAAGTTTCCAACTACATAAAGATACTAAAAATTAAAAAGTCAATAGAAGTAGCATATTTTTTAAAAGTCAATAGAAGTAGCATATTTAAGTTAACATCGGGCGGATCTAGCTTACAAGCAGGGTATGCACGTGCATACCCTGTGTAAATTTGTAGTAGTATAAAAAAAATTGATTGCTTCAAAACTTAGTACAAAATACACTATAGATTTATAAGTGCACACCCTTTTAAATACTTGAAAATTATCAGTGCATACCCAAAAGAATTTAGAAAAGAAAGAGATGATGAAAAATGGACAAAAAGCATGACTGGTGCTAAGCAAATCGGCGGTGTGTTAAGGAAGAAGGAGGTAAACAGATTTTATTTTCAGCCCAATTGTAGTATAAAGCTATTTGAATCTATCCATACCCTTATTAGGCCCGGCCCACTAAAAGTTATAAATTTACATATATTAACGTACTTGTCATTTTATTAATTATGCCAAATGTTTAAAAAAAAAAAATTCCATCGAACAATAAGATCTTTTTTTTTTCACTGCAGTCTTTAATTTAAGTTGATTACAGGGACTAAACCATAAAAGTTTAACATTATACGTTATAAAAATTGACTAGATGAGGTTTACCTTTGAGAAAACAAATTGAGCCCGAAAAAACCCGACCCGAAAAACCATATTTTTTAATAGCAAAACTAAAATAGCGCATACCCTACTCTGAATTTCTAGATCCGTCACTGAACATCGTGTTTGTGATTTAGATATGGAAGACTTTAATTTCATTGGATTCGGGTGAAAAATAAATAAATAAATAAAAATAAATGAGCAAGTCAATTTTCATTTCATTTTACTCTAATTAATACGAATTGATTCATTTAAGCAATTTTCAGTTGAAATAACCTAAACTGTACTGAATAGTGAATATACAAGATGATATTATAGTAAAACTTCATGTTTTTATTGAGGCATGAGGATAGATAAAATTACATGAATTCAATGAATTTTGTAAAGTCAATTTGATGAACGATAAACAATCAAAAGGTGATTTTAAAATATGGCACTTAATTCTTGTTGAAGCAAGATTACCGTTAGCTCGCCTTTCCAAATTAGTATTAACTCCTTCGTTTTTTGAGTTGAATTAAGACAGAACATCCTTAGCTCATCTCGGGATTTTAATCCGAGACCAAGCTCCGACGTGAGAATAAGTATATGTTTGGTGTGAAATATACGATAATTCATGGAGAGGGGGAGATAATCTATATCGGAGTATGAGAGTGTGTGTGTCATTCAACTGAGTGAACGACTCTATTTATACTACTTGGCATTAGCTCCACGACACGCGTATTGTGGATAATGGATTGTCTTCTAGGCATAGCGAGTAAATCGTTATCTATAGTCAGGCGTTGCCTTCGGATGTTATCTTGTCACGATGTCGCAGGTGGCTGTTATGGACCACTCTATGTTCCATTCGTACGCTATCATACAACAGCTAGTATATCGTAAGTTTTGATGTAGTTTTAGCTCCCATGTCATTGCCTCCAAACCTGAGGTGAGTAGCTAGATGGCATCGGCTACACACATCTTTTTTGGTTTAATCTTAAAGGTGGTACTGGTAAATATTAACGTAACATTCTAATCTGTTTGGGCCATTTAAAACAAGGGATTCTGAATTTTTGCTAATAGTAATTGCTTTTTGTAGTTGGCATATTGCATAATATATTTTCTAGACAAGCAAAACTTATACTACAACAGTCAACAGAATTTCATATAAGGTCAAAACGCAGTTTGTGTTTAATTACTCTATCGCTTTTGTATCGGTAGACAACACTACTACGAAACCAGGCTAATGCAACGAAAATTTGCAATGGTAGGTTTCCGTTGCAAATTTGCATCTGTGAAACGCCCAAACTAGATTTTTTTTTTTTTTTTTTTGGAGCATACGGCTGTATGCTAAAATAACATATGCCGTATGGTCATTCTAAGAGCATACGGCTGTATGCAAAAATTGCATACGACTGTATGGTCTTTTATACAGATTCTTACAAAAATACATTCTTGAGCATACGGCTGTATGCTTATATACTATACGGCCGTATGGTGTACCTGCACAATTATTAACCAAAAATTCTGCATATTATATTTTTCTGGAAAATCACTTTTTGTAAACATAAACTTGGCAAATTCTGAACAAAACATTTATGGACATAACTATAATTGTACATAAAGGTGGTAATCACATTTAGACCCGTATAAAGTCAAAATGGTTAAAAATGGCATAATGCCACACACCCCTTTAAACTTATAAACAACACTTTTATAACCTTTATAGAGGATAGTGAATATGAGGTGTTTAAATCAAATCACAAACCATCAAAATTACATCGTTTAACAAGAAAACATCAAATCTTCTCCATTTGTATCATATCTTTCACTATATTAGTGTTTTCCATTGATTTCATCACAACATCACTTATGTTGGGTTCACGTTGATACATCGTAATCTACATCATATTGTTAGGTGTTTTCAATTACTAACAAATTGGTTATAGATTCAACAATGGTTTGATTTAATTCACTATTAAAATGCATTCCACTATGCATATATTAGTTCCACTACTAAAATTTTAAAAAATAATAATCAAATGACTTATTTTTAGTGATTTTTGATGATTTCGCATAAAGCTTAGTGAAATATATTCACTTTTCCCATATATAAAACTAAAATTTAAACATATCAATATTATTGGATGTTGCTTCATGAGAACTTTCCCCCGCGTAGCTATCTTGGTGCTTATAACACCGCTAATTCCCCTCGAGGATATACTATTGCATTGTAACATGCACTTGGGGGCTAGATACTTCATCATAATGCTAGAAAGCATCATGCTTGTCTTAAATACACTAGTTGTCCACTTAGGATCTGGTGAACCCGTATTTGGTTCAATTTAGCATCATATATGCTCTAATCGTCCACTTGGGACGTCAAGTCCGCTTTCGAGACTTTTCATATCTAGTTGTGCTTTTCATAACTGACGAGCCATATAAACATACTAAACTTCTACTATTGTGAGGCTCGATTCTCCACTAAGGAGGTCTAGGTTCCAACTTTGTCTGGAACAACTGTATGTGATCACATAATAGCACCTGTCGTCACTTAGGACGCTAAATAAGTGAAAATAGACAAATTTAACTAAGATCACTTTACTAGGAAGACATGGGTCACTATGGGCTGTTTTGACCCGTTCACTTTATTTCACATATACACTTATACCATTAAATTCATTAGATTCATAATAAGCAATATAAATTCATACCATGAGCATAACACATAAACATATAATAAAACTTAGATATAAGTATCACAAAATATGTGACACTTCTAACAAGCTACTAAAGACACGTTAAATGAGCAATGATACATCACTTATGCTAAAAACATGTTACTAAGAGCACACGGGTCATTAAGGGCTGTTTTGACCCGTCTACGTTATTTCATACATAATCTCATATCGCGAGATCCATTTCTACCCATGATATATACTTCAACATGATTATGTGCTCACTTATCATAAACTTGTAACACAAGTGTAATACATAAGCATATAACAAAACACGAACGTAAGTACCATAACACATATTTTATATCTAACGGGCTCTTGTAGTCCCGTTTCTAATCTAATATACGTTACTCACCTCGATATAGCTTGTAATCTACCGCGAGCTCCCATAAACGTCACCGGCTAACCTTATAACCTAGGAACATGTAATTAACACAAGGATTACTAAGAATATGGCTTAACTTATCATAATCAATCATTAAGAATGAACTAGGCCATAAGGGGGTGTTTGGTTCAAGACAACGTGTGACATATACACACATTCTGAAAATCAACATCATAAATTGATGTTATGGCACCCTAACAAGGTACCCATAATATAACCAAGATCTTATACTCGATTACTAGTGTTCTTGATGATTTCTTAAAAATCATAATTCCACATAATCATGTGAAATTCTACTAGAACCCCTCAAATGGCATAAAAATACATTCTTTAATCATTACCCACTATTGGGTAATCATAAAGCACTGATTCAAGAACCAAGAGATGATTCTTACCTCAAATTGGATTGATAGGAAGTTATAATCCACACCTTCAATATATTGATTTCTTGTTTTAAACTTGCCAAAAGAAGAAAACATGCGAGGAATTTAATCAAAACAAAGACCGAATAATTAACAAAGGACTATCCATGTACTACTTTGACCATAAAATAGAAATCAACATAACAGAAACTGGTAGCATAATTTTATTTAAAATAAAAAGAAAGCACTGACTAGATACTTCACACTTATATATCGAAACTTGAACGCTTAAAGTGTTTCTTCTTCCGGGATAGAAAACACCATCACTCGATATCATCACATTCCACAAAATCAAGTTCAGGTTCATATTCTTCTTCAGAATGATATACTTCGGAGTATTCTTCTTCTTCCTGGTAAAATTGAAAATCCATATATGCTTCTGAGTAATTCTAATTCAAGCCAAAAATATTAAAATAGCAATGATTCGGGAGGGTACGGTACCTACCTTTGGTGGAGACTTCATAAGATGTGCAAGCATACGGTCCATATCATCAATCTTGAAACAACACTTGCTGTGGTCTTCAATATATGATAGTTCGATTTCTTTTACAGAAACTAAGTCAGGTCTCCTCATTAAACGCCTAGACCTCTTCTTCTTCTTCTTTTGTTTTACGCTCATCTCTGGGAAAGAAAAAAAAAAACGATTATAAAAAGATATGTGAGATTGATCATAAACTATGCATGGATAAATAAATTCTGAATATTTACTTTGTGTGCTTGACATTCTTTGCTCATCTTTATTGTGCAAATGTGGACGATGATGATTCTGCAGCGCGTGCAAAGATCAAGTATAAAGGTCATGAACATATTCGTTACGTGAATGAGTAAAAGATAAACCTAAATCACTATATATTATTTAGCTCTCATGACTCATGAGAGCGATGAAATATTTTTATCAGCTACATTAATAGCAGTTACGTACTATTGCTAAAGTATAGATAAAACGATAGATTTTGAAAACCAGCTAGCTATATCAATCAAAAACAAAACAAGTAAAAAAAAGTTAATTACTCCGTACCTGAGCAGAGACGACATCAGTAAGGTGGCGAGAAAAAGCTTGTTTAATGGTAGGATTCGAAACCTTGTTGCAAATTTGGTTAAGCTCATTCTCCATCTTTGATTTGTAGTCCTTGATCATCAACGACGCGTCAAGGTGGTACCACTTGTCCACCTCCCCATATGGGTAGATATTATACAAATCACAATAAGCATTAGTGATGTTACGGTGGGCGTCAATGAGGATTGGTCTTTCTTCCTCACCGTTGGTGTGGAGAAATGTTTCAATGAATCGGAGTGTTTTATGGTAATCCCAAGTAAGTTGTCTAACCGTGTCTTGTTTTTCCAAGCAAACGTTTAGTTTCTTTTCATCATCTTTCTGCTTTTGCAGCTCGAGTTTGGTAAGTTGCGGAGGAGCTTTTCCTTTACCTGCGGCGTTATTATGTAATTTAGACTTAAAGTGAAAAAGGAAGTCCTTAAAGGCCTTGTTATGAGAAACATTATTATCACAAATGTATTGAAGCTCATTCTCAACTTTTAATCTACACTCGTTGATTATCGAAGACATGTCATCTTTCGATTTCTTCTTCGATGAAACTATATCTTCCAAATCTTTGATAACAGCTCGGATGTTATCCGACGCGGCTCTAAGGACATCGGTGGGTTCAAATTCAAAAATAAATAAAGCAGCATCAAGATAAAGATCTAACTCCTTTTCAAGCTTCTCATGCGACCATATCATTCTAGCCCCCATCGAATAGAAAACTAGGGTTTCAATTTTTTTAATTGCAAGGTAATGGATTTGATTCTTCTTCTTTTAAACTTTAGTCCTTCAACTTTTCTATATTCCACCACCTCCTAACCTCACCCGTTTAAAGAATCGGGGTCTGCCGTGTCAGGCCCACATAACCTAAACCCGACCCATTTACCATGTATAATAAAGTATATATAATTTTTTAATTTTTTTAAAATAAAATCTTCAATGGGTTGACGGGTCGACCTGCTTAACATATACACAACCTGAAACACATCTGTTTAATAAACGTGTTATATGGTTCGACCTGAAGTTATACATGTTTTTTTCAAAACTCTTGGGTTTACTATGTATTATTACTACGAGATTATGACGTAACACTGCTTAATTCTTTTTTGTTCAACATACATACATGTTTTTTTTTCCAAATTATATACGTTATTTTTGATAATAGTTCATTAACACATTTGGCTAGTACAAATCTTATGTTTATAAACACTTGTCATGGCTTTTTTTTTTTTTTTACATGTTAAATACGTAACAAATTTAAAAAAGTTCTACTTATTTTTATTCTATTTTATCTTACAACTAATACTTATAATCATATGCGGTAGTCTCGTGGTTTCGGTGGGCTTCGTACATTACCAAAAGAGGCTTCAAACACACATAATATACATATGTATAAGTAGTCATGAATTAATTAAGTTTCGAGTCTCATATTGTGTTCATATATATAATAGAAGTCATGAAATTTGGTGGTCCTCGTCAAGCGGTGGCCCTGCAATCGCACCTCTCAGACTCACCCAAAGCCTACGATCATATGCCATCAATTGAACCTTAAAAGAATCTGTTGTAAGGTTGCTCTTTGACAAATAGTATTTGACCCAATACCAAGCTCGGGATTGATTTGCATTTGAGTGTAATATTTAATACTCACTCCGTCTCATATTTATTGTTCACATTTTCTTTTTGAGTTGTGCCAAATTAATCGTGCACTTTCAAAAATAAATAAGGATGATCAAGTTTACTATATTAACTCACTTTAGTTTATTATTATAAACTTTAAAAAGGTTTTAAATTAATTGGTTAAGGATAAAATTAAATTGTCTCTTGTTAAAAAAATAAGAAAAAAAAAATTGTAATGATAATGTTTTTTTGAACTGTGTCTTTTTAATCTATAAACAATTATTTTGAAACCAAAAGAGTACTCTATTTATAAAAGCCATTTAATTTAATAAAATTCAACGATGATTGGTGTTATTAACACTTCTCCTACATACACTAAATAACAATGGGATTTTTGGCATGATTGTATAAGCTTTAAGTCACTAAACAAAGTGAGATTATCATATTTACATTTAGTTAATATTAATAGTTTCTTAAATTGACTATGTTTAATAAATTTATCATTGTTTTATATAAAAATAATTTTTTTTAAGGAAATAAATATGTTTATTTAATAAATTAAACTTATACCACCATGAAACAAGTTAGAAAGACCCAATAAGAATAGATGTTTTCGGTTTAACTTCATTATTGTGAGACCAATTTTTTTAGAATCATAACCTTTAATAAGGAATCGTGGATTATTATTTTATAGATAACGCTTCCGAGAGCGATAGCAGGAAGGCGACGTGTTATCTTATAAAATAAAATGCAATTTTTCTTTACGCAATGGTTGTTCATATTTGGAAAGTAATGAATTATTTCAAAGCAAGTTTGAAATGATATGGGTGACTAACATGAATTAATTCCGTTGCTCCCACTGAAATTGACAACATTACAAGAATGTTATTTTAGTTATAAAATGCAATTGCTCTCACTGGATTTGTCAACATTGTAAGTGTTACATTTCCAGTAGATAACATATAGCGATTTTATATACTTTTCTATTCTCTTCGAATGCCTACGAGTAACAATGTACTTAGGTATTGAACAGAATATATGGAGTCCTACTTATTGTTGATGAGGGGTTGGCCACTCATGCTATCATTTAACTTGAATCTTTAGCATGCAATTCCTCCTTTATTGTCTACATAACCCCTAGGGTAATTAGCACTTTAGGAATAATAAGAGTCCAAGAAAATTACCTAGCGAATATTTGATCATGCTAAACCGTCAGTCTAACAGACTTAAAAGCGACAAGCACAAATGCAATGAAGATCGGAGAATATAATGAATTCCGGGTCGTTATGTCCCAAGGAGACTCAATGGTGTGTAAACGCTGATCGACGATAGAATGATCACTAATGATAGTGATCGAAAAGATTAGGATTGAATATTACACTCGAAAAGGTTATAAAATAAAGCGACTTAAATGCAAATTAAGAAAATTAAAAGATAAAGATATTAAATAAACGCTATCACTATATTTAAAGTGATGAGCGTTTAAAACCTAAAACGTCGTTTTAAATTAAAAACTACGTAACGTACAAAATAAAACGTGAAAATAAAGAAGGAAAATACCTACGGATATGAAAAATACATTTTACAATCCTAAATATAAAAGAAAATTATTAGAAAAGGAAAATTAATTTTACAACTATTTAATTAATTATTATTAATTAAAACTATTTATTAAGTATTTAAATGCACTAAAATAGAAGAAAATACAAAATTAACCTAGAAAATGAAATTATAACTTGGAAAAATCTAAAATATGATAAAACTAATTTTAAAACAGAAAATATATTTTTTGACTTTTTATATATTTATTACTAATTTAAAAGCTGTTTAAAACTAATTAAAATGCTAGAAAATACTTTTAAACCAAGAAAATTATGGAAAAATACTTTTAGGCTATTTATATTTATCTTAAACTGTAAAATTGAAAAATTATTTTTGGAACTTTTTCTTAATTTTTGAATTAAAAGCTAATTAAAAATGCTTAAAACTAATTAAAATTAAGAAAATAGCAAACAAACTTGGAAAAATCTGAAAATTTCAGGAAAACTCTAAAATTATATTAGGAATCTAAGAAAATAGAAAACATGGGCTTATATGGAGGAATTAGAAACGATGTGGAAAGTGCTTATTGAAATAAGCACTTGAATAAGCAAATGGAATCCAAAGGGCACCAAACCAAAGCGAAGCTACTATAAGCTAAAAGAACTAAAATGCAACAATATTCAACAAGCCCTAACCTCTGAAACAACAAGCTCAACAGATTTGATGTTGTGGGCTTTTTGCTAAAACAGTTTCTGGGGCAACTTTGAGCTTATGTATAAGCTCCAAAATAAGCTGAAAAGGAAAACCAGAAGTGGGACCCTGAACTAGACCTAGCTGAGACCTTGTAAACCAAAGATTAGCTCAACACAAGCTCTCATGAGCTACTGTGAGCTCGCAAAACTCAGATAAACCCGCGGCAGCCTAATGCCCCGCAGAGGATTTGGTACCATATTGAACAACTTATCGGGGCTTATAGAAATTTAACAAAATTACACAAAATGACAAAAGAAACTAGACCAGGTAGGGCTTTATAAATCCACAAGTTACATTGAAAATGATTCGAAATGAGCTCATGAAAATCTTCCTAGATGGGCTCAAACCGAGATTTTGATTTGACTTTTTGATCAAAACTGAAAAGTTGACTATTTCCAACTTTGATTCAAATTTTTGGACTGAGCTTGAAGTTATATGATGAAAGGAAGCTAATGCAGGCTAAATCTAGGTAATTTGAACACAAAACTAGCTTTTGATTTGTAAAAATCCTAACAGATAAGCTGCAAGATCATTTGAAAGGGAATTTTGACTTTTTCACTAACAAGGACTGATTTTTCTTATTTCTATGAGCTACTAAGACCTAATGAAACATGTATTAACCAAGATCAGAGACATAAGCACCCTCTAACTTAGTTAATCAAGAAAATCCAAACACCCCTTAATGGGACTGTTTTGACACTTTTCAAAGATTTTAACAGATTCAGTCCATGCATTTGATTGATAACCATATATTATCATACATTAAGACTAAAGAAACCTTAAACAACAATACTAACAACATTGAACTGAGAAATCACAATAATGCTAATTTGACTGTTAAAATAAAGTTTTTAGTAAGTATGGATTCTAATAAACAATTAACTTGTTTTAATGCTTAACTCTACTTTACTACAGCTTATAAACATAAACAAACACAGGTTTAAGTTAATTAACCACTTAAACAGTAATATGCAAAAAATGGAGAATTAACCTTACTAGTTGGATTTCAAATACAAGCTGAGAACCAGAGCACAATACCAATCCTAAGCTAACCTACTCTATTCCAACCCATTTCAAGCATCTGCAACACCCCAAACTCCAAAACCAAGCCTAGTTCACCCAGTTTGACTTTTGTTGACCAGCAATGAAACTTGTTTGAAACTGACTTTTAAGCTTACAAAAGTCAGAAACAACTTATCTAGACCATTTGAACTTAAAACAAATACTAAAAACTTGGATAAGAGAGTTTAGAAACTGAAATTTTTAACAGTAAACAGGAAAATTGGAAATTATCTAAGAACTTGGATTGATACTCAACAACTGATTACAATGATGATTTGACTTAAGTGTAATACAAGGAAAGTGAAATTACAACATTTTACTTAAACTAAAACATTAATTTAGTAAAACGACATTAGAAAAAAATAAAAAGCTAACTACCACTC
This sequence comes from Chrysanthemum lavandulifolium, assembly GCA_022545495.1. NCBI lineage: Eukaryota > Viridiplantae > Streptophyta > Magnoliopsida > Asterales > Asteraceae > Chrysanthemum > Chrysanthemum lavandulifolium. The sequence goes on along the minus strand of CM040241.1, from coordinate 34,040,796 downwards.
CATTTCTTCTCTTAGCTTCTCTTTATACTTCCAAGCTTCTTCCCACTTGTTTCGATTGATTCCACCATCTTTCTAAGCCATTGGATGCTTTGAGTGATTTTGGCCAGGATCATTTTGGCGGAAATGGTTTTGACAGATGGCTATGGTTGAGTGTTAAGGGTGAAGGATCATTTAATGGTTCTTGGAGGCTTGTTGAGGTAGAGGACAAGGAGAGGATAAGGTGAGGAGGGATGGTTGTGCTTGAGTGGCGAGGGAAGCATTGGAGGAAGACTAAATGGCGCCAAGTGGGTGTTTGTTTGACTTGGTTGATGACGGGGGTATTAATAACCAAGGGTCCAAAACAGGGAAAGGGTCCAAAGGTTTGTTGGTCGGGGTCAAAAGGGTTTTGACAAGGACCAAGGCTTAATAATCATAGGGGCCTTTATGTAAATTCTGAAAACTGAGGGGCCTAAGCTGCCAATTCATCAAAGTTGATCCAAGGGTTAAAAGTGACAATTTTCAATAATGCAAGGACCAATCTTGACACTTTCCAATTTTCCAGGGACCATAAATGACATTTTTCAAACTTGAGGGACCAAAGTTGTAATTTTGCAAATTTTAAACTTTGAAGGGTTTGTTTTAACAACTTTTGAATCCCATGGACCTTAAATGACATTTTATTTATTTTGATTTACGAGGGACTGCTTTTTGACAACTTTTGAAACTTGGGGACTAAAGCGCCAATTTTGCAAATTTGATCGTTTTTCATCCGATTTTGATATTTTGCATTTAAAACACATAAAACACTTTTTGTGATATTTTGATCATTTTGATGTGTTTCGAGTGTTTTCGATGATTTTGCAGCTTATATTGTCAAAAAATGATGAGTATTTAGACACTCATCAATATTCTATAATTTATTTACTCTTTGCGGTTTAAACTCATACATCGTGACAAGTGCAGGATGTCATTTATTTTGGTAGCTCTAAACACAATGTTTCCAGTTACACAAAATATTCTATCTTTCAATTAACTCCAAACAACAAAAGGGTAATTAAAGATCATAAATGAGTTTAATAATTTGTAATCCTATCTTAATTTGTCAACTAAGGAGAAAAGATAGGAATAAGTCTCACTCTTCTTAACAGGAAAAGAGACTAAGTTTGTCTTTCAAAGAAAAACAACTTTGTTTACGAATTATGTTGCAATAACACAATTTTATCAGAACATAGAAAGTTCAATTATAGTATTTTCGATAATTACATTATTAAAAGAATTAACTACCCAATTAATTACTAATTAAGACTAAGATCCATCTTGCACTCCCACTTAATTACCAAAGGTCTGACCAGGGTGTAAAAAAAATAGGACAAGAGGTGGCGACGGCGTTAATTGCATAATGCAACTCTTAGATTCATGAGACTTAAGGCATTAGTATCAAGTAATCTTGTCAAAATATGTTTAGTTCTCATCTTATGCCTCGGGTTCAATGTCGACAAGCCAACTCGAATAAGTCGACCAAGTATGAACGTGTAAAAATAACCAAAGGTCGACCTAAGAGAAATAATCACCATGGGTTGGAAAGGCCACGAGGTCCGACGGAGAAGTCAATCTAAATGCACGTGTTCATAGTTGGATGACATAGACTTAAAATTAACAAATAGGTATTCACAAAATATGGTAAAGGTCGTGTACAAAGAAGCATGCAAAACAACTTTGTAACACTTATTTTAAAAACTTTTGGTAATGACACTGTAGTGATAATCATGGTTCACGGTAGCTCCAATCGAACTCACAAGGAGGCAAAGGACCAGGTCAGCGATAAATCAATAACCTAGACATCCTTTCGGTGTGACTTTGTGCACCTCTTTAAACCCCTTTTTTAGTTTGTTCTAGTGGGTGAGCCGTACATCCCAAGTGTCCATAGCGTCCAGTTTTTAAATCCATGAAAAACTTGTTTCAATAGTTTATGTCACTTTATTTAACAAAAACAATTTTCTACGAATCAAATAGCAGGTCACAATGAGCATGATATTTAGGCGTGTAAATAAAGACCAATATTGATGTTATGGTTACGATATATATTATTCCATATTGCATACAATTAGGAGTCAAAGCAAGTAACAATAATGCACATAATGGAATCACAAACATATAAACATAAACATCAATATATAAACACATATTGTTCTGAGTTCTCTCGCGAGTCTTCCCCAAAAGAAAAACCATAAGACCGTCACTAGGTACGAAACCTAGATCACCTCATACATCACAAAAAGCAATTGAGTGGGTCTTGTGGCCGGAAAAACACATAAAAAGCATGACAATCTAAATTAACAAGTAATTACGCTCTTTTATGTATTTTAATAAATAATATGTAATTTTATTATTAATATAATTCTAATTAACAATTAATTCTAATTAACAGATTAACTCTAATTAACAAATTAATTCAATTTGTGTGTGTCTTGTTGTTTTTTATTAATAATTGACAAGTATTGCATATAGTTGTCAAAACAAAAATAAAACAACCATAAATTAGTTTCATGTAGCATTTTAAACATTTTATTAAAAGAAACGTGTAACCCATAATCGCAAAAACGAGATGGCTCGTGATGCCACTGTTGGGATTTAAGAACTACATTAGCCAAGTAGCGCATACGAGTACGCAGCGGAATTGGATCTAGTTATCGCAATTAGGTTAACACGTATTTAATAAACAATTAATAATAAAAGGTAAGTTGAAAACTAACCTTTGGCGGTAATTGAACGCAAGTGAATGAACAAGAAAACCAAAAGAACCCCAAAGTATCTAAAGTAGATACCTCTACGAGAATCACACACAAACACTTAAACCCAAGTACGTTCAATAAGAGCTAGTCGAGAACGTTTAAAACTATCAACCCTTGAATTAATTACTTGAATACTACGAACTAGAAAAACCCAAGAACCAAATTCTTCTTTTCTGCCTGAGATAAAACTGCCTGAGAAGTAGTTTGCTTTTATACCCGATATCGGATATAACTATCCGATATCTTTCACCCTTTGTCCAATAAAACACCAAAACAGAAAACCAATTTCTTTTGCCTTGCTTCCATGATTAAATAATAGAATCCCGCATGGAATAAATAGTCGACCACAGAAACATTAAGAATAGGAAACAACTTTGCATGTTCTTTAAAATTGCATGTATACGCATGATAGTTATCATGTACCATGCATGTCATCATGCACATGATTATAATGGAATACATGTATGCATGCATTAGATAACAGTTTGTGTGGGATGAATGAAAATCGTTTTAGGGATATAGGGAATGCATAATATTGGATGTGAGGTGCATTTGGTTTTATAGCAAAAAAACAAACCGATCCTCATCTTGGGTCTTGGCTTGATTGAGAAGCAAAAGCCCAAGCTTCCCCCATGCCCGATCGTTTGGAACTTCTAGGCCCAAGGCAACTCCAAACAGAGCCAAGTCCGTCAACAAACTGTCCATGGGTCGTACATATTGATCGGGTCAAGTTCATGCATAAACGGGTATATATATTCAAGTATAAATAACTTTCGACACGTACTCTCGTGTTTATCGTGTGTGCCCCCATAGACTCACACACTTTTAGTGTTTACGCGTGTTTTAAACTCCCAAAAACCAATAACACTATATCCAAATATTCCATGCTACAAGTCTTCTAAGTATTTGTTCTAAGTCCGCCTCTAATTATCATAAGTTCATAACTACGAAAATGAGTTACAAAGCTCCAAAACACATATTCAAATTTGAGTTGAGGTGAGCTAATTATAAGATACAAAATGAGAATTATTTAAAGTAAATTATAAGGGTGGTGTCATTCATGCCACACCATATCTCACCATACCTCACTATCCACCAATAATATCATTCCACCTAATCTCATACCTCACTCATATCTCACCATAGTTTTTTAGTGGCAACCATGCTTCCATACCTTACTTAATTTTATACCTCAAATATCCTACACAAACACATGCTACTCTTCCACACCGAATCGGTATGGATTACCGAATACCATACCACACCACACCATGCCGAAGGTGTGGCAATGGTATTGCCGTTCGGTTTCAATGCATGTCGAATGCATACCGAGTGCATTGCCACCACCCTAAGATCAATTAATATGTATTAAATACATTTCTCAATTTCAAAGAAGAGTTTTGGATGAATTAATGCACTTTAAACAATACAATTATTACTTGTTAGACAATCTCGTAATATATTTGGTTGCTTGTAATTTGTTTCCCTACCTTCATTGTATTGGGTTGTTAATGAATTTTTTATTTATTATTTATTTATTTATTTTTTTTTTAAAAAGAAGGAACAATGTATTGGGTTGTTGATGAAAGTAAACCCACGAGTTGCTATTTCACAAGCCAAGGGTTAAAAGCTAACAAAGTGGACTAACTCATGAGGGTTACTTTCGTCTTTTGGTAACAAGTTTTATGGTATGTGGGTTAGATAAGGATAAGAATCCTCTAATGTTCATGTGAACATCATAGGTAATGTTGTGTTTTTGTAATTGTACATTTGGATTAAAATAATGTTGTGTTTGTTTTGCAATAATGATAATGTACAATCACAAAAGCACAACATTATCTATTATGTTCACATGAACATTAGAGAATCCTCATCCGTTAGATATTCATAACCCCTAATTTTGTTATTATTATTTTTTCATTATAAAGCTACGAAATAAAAATATATAACAAAAAATATGAAATTATATATATAACTATAGAGCGAGACATGTGTTCACACTGCAAACATTAAATCTGAAAGTTTAAAACTTGGCAAAAGCGATCTCGAGGTTTAGGTGTCGTTGCAGTAAGTCTGTAACATTAATTTAACTTTCATGAGTTGGCAAAACAACCCTAAGGTTTAGGTGACGTTGCAAAGTAAGTTCTTTAGATTAATTGCTATCTATAGCAATTTGGCAAAAATAGTCCCTATCCAAATTCACGTCTACAAAAGCAATCCCGTTGCATCGCGCGGGTTTCCACACTCGTATCAACTAATAAAAAATGTCTCATTTATAATCTTAATAAAGAAAGTAAAAGATGAGCCAGCAGGGTAAAAGTGAGCCAACGGGTATGCATAACATTGGTGTGCTAGAGCATACAAATGTTTAAAAGAATACAAATGTACGAGTTTATTTGATAAGTACACAAACGAGTTGTTAGTTCACACTTAAAAGGTTAAAAAGTTAAAACAATTAGTTGACTAATGAAGGGTTAATTTGGTCATTTGCTTACTAAACCATTGAAGATTCTTTGTGTACTACATGGATACTTGAAATGAATATTCCAACAACATATATAAAAGATACTAAAAAGTGTAACGTAAGCTGGAATTTTTTGGATTTGATCGATTGGAAGACTTTAATTTCATTGGATTTGAGTGGAAAAAAGAAGCAATGAAATGAACAAGTCAATTTCATTGCACTTTACACTATTTATTACGAATTTATTCATTTAAGCAATTTTAAGTTCAAATACCCTATATTGTGTTGAAAATAAAAAAAAATTATATTAAAGTAAAACTTCACGTTTTTATTGAGGCATGAAGATTGATAAAATATTAAAATTACATAAATTCAATGAATGTGTAGAGTCATTTTGTTTGAACGAGAAACAATCAAAAGGTGATTTAAAAATATGGCACTTAATTCTAAAGCTATAAAACAATTTCTCTTGTGTTTTCAAAATGCTCAACTTAAGTCATAATCAAACTTTTTTATGTGTGGTAACATGTATGAACATGTTGGTAGGGATCCGATGAAAAGAACTCTAAAATAAAAAGGAAGAAAAATAACTATAACTATACATTTGATATGCATCAACTTAAATTGAATGCATTTTTATTCATTTAGATGCATTCCAATTAGTTTTGAAAGTAATTTTAAAGTGAAAACGATGCACAAGAGTACTAGTAACGATTTTGACCTGTAAGGGATGAGAAATACATATGCTTCGCCTAACTTGATGAAATACATCTAATATATTTATAGGCATATAATTTTTAGCTAGAAAATATATTAGGGTGCGTATAAAAGATTAGGGATGTATCTAAATCAAGTCGATGCATCTCTAATGTATGTTTATAGTTATTTCTCATCCATTTTGTTTTAAGATTTCTTCTCATTTGATCCTAACTCATAAACATCATACCGATTAATGTTTTCAAACTCTAAATTAACGTTCGTTCAACGGAAACTGGCCTGATCAATATTGTTGATTTCTTCAACTAATTAAAGCAATTAGAGTAAGAACACTATATGAACCATAAAATGTGGAGTAGCTGTAACTTAGGATAAGACCGTCTAATCGTCCAGTGTAGACCTTAAGCTTGTCTCGGCTCGTTTACACCACATATAACACCTTCTTGATACCAAAATATCCAGCAAAACAACTATACAAAAAATCAGAACTGAATATACTATTTCAACTATAGTTTTAGCTAATTCAAAAAGGAAAATGATGGTTTTGTTTTGAACTAAGAAGTCATATTATTTGGAGATTATTTCTTTACCACTACTTTGGGTCCAAAATATCTATTTTGCAATGTCGACAATGGGCCCCACAGATTTGGGCCGGCCCACATTATTTCGTAATTTTTCTGCAATTTGCACGTGAAAAAGCTCGGTTACCTATCACATCGTAATCAACACGTATCTTGCCCTTTAGTTTAGTGATATTCGCATAATGAGTTAGTTTCTTTCACTAAATTTCATTTATCACCTTTATAGTTGATTAAACTATTTTTGGTGATTTATGTTAACCATCATATTTGCTAATAGACTCGTATTTTTACTAAGACCACCCGTAATAGGGTGACTCACGACATAGTCATGTCTATCATGACCACGAACACACTTGTAATGGTCATCCAATTTGATGATTCTTCAACCAAAATAATGCAAGACTCAGCCAATTGTACGATCGAGTCGTGTGGGACCAATTTGGGTTGTACGTGTTATTATTTTGTTTATGTGAGGGTATATTTGTGTATAAGTGAGGTGTATTTGAGTGGTGACCGCAATTATCTTATTACACTAAGTTGGTTGTGAAGTTGGTTATAGAGAGAGAAAACTTAGTTTACGCTAATGTGACAGTAATGACCAAAGTCGTGAGACTTTCTTATTCATTTGGTCTAAGAGAGTCAGAGAAAGACTAGAAAGAGCATGTATTGATTTCAATGACATGCCTATCAAAATGTTGGTAGTAGTTAGACACATGCTACTCGAGCTTAACTAAATGTAAATTTTTTTAAAACTTTATATCCGTTGTTGAGATTTGAGATTCTAAAAAAAGAAAAGGCACTGACATATCTTATTCTCCAATCCGATCTTAGATATGAACTATATGTGTATCATGACGGAACTAGGGGTCCCGTCATGTCACAAGACCTCGATGGAATTATATTTTCTAGTGTTAACTTTTGTATAAAACTTCGATTTATTTTAACGCGCCTGAAAAATATGCTAGACAAATACGTGAAAAGTAAACTTAAATTTTAATCAAAGTCCAAATATTACTGTTTGAAAATTGTTATGCACCCGCACTTTATAGTTTTGGTTTCGCCACTATATGTGTACCGACATACATAATAACAACATACGATTAGAAAAACACATTTTGTGATACATATCGATGCAAATATTTTAGTTGACACTCAATTAGAAATTTAACAAGCGTTTACAATTTTACGTAAAACGAATCTCAATATATTTCATCAAGACTCTAGGTACCATTTTGTTGCTAATCATAACAAAAGGGTACTATTCATCAACTTCATAACTATGAGTAGCATAAACATAAAGTATTAAAATATAACCCGTTTACACGTACTTCCCGTTTCAGTTTACCACTTTTTCAAATCCCGAAGTTCTTAACTTCTTATTATTACATCCACATTCATTCTATCAGTCCAGTGTTCATAATTCTGATTAACGGTATATATCATTTTCTTTAACTTTGAACATGATTTATTGTTTAGTTTGTTTATCTCATTGTATTTATATTCATATTTCACATGCATGATCATGATAATCTCATTGTTAATGTGTCATTCTGGCATTCTGCATGTGTTTAGTGTTTACTATGTGAAATATATAATTAGTTTTCACCATATCTCATTGCGTAACTGAAAGTGCAAATCGCATAAAAAGTTACTCTACTGTAGGCCAATCTAACATTAGGATGCGATGTGACCATGTGCACTTGAAATAAACTAAACAGGAAATACAATTTTTAGGGACCGGGTGTATTTAAGAAAATTTTGTGCTTTTTTATGTAAATTAACATTACGACACAAATATCTATGGGTGTTCCGAGACACCCCTGGTTCCGTCCCTGTGTGTAACTTTAAGGTTTTTAAAGGCATTTTTGACTCTTCCAAAGATGTTCTGTACCGGGTTACTCTTAGCTGAAATTTTTAATTAATATGATAATATCATGAATTATGCACACATAATGACATAACAGTTGATAGAAATTTCATGAAAGGAGTCTCCCTACTACCCACGGGCGGGGCGGGTATGACTTTCGACATCATACCTTCCCATATCTCGCTCCGCTAGGATTTTGTACTGTTGTTGTTGTTGGTGGTTTTTCAGTGTGAAATGAGTCGTTATAAATGTTGTAGTAGTAGTACTTATTGTTGTTATGTGACTATATACAATCTCATCTTTTTTAAAGTACTAGATTGTTTAAATTGAAAATCTCGAAGTAGTTAATTATTCTGATGCAATATCATGATTTCAGATTAATCACTACAGTCTCCATGACTCGTTCATCGATTAATGTATGATTGTGCATAACTGGCATATGTGTGTTTTCACGTGGCTACGGATTCTACGAGTTATTAATGTTAAAGTGTGTAAATGTGTGCGTGTTGCTTTTATGTGATTTATGTGTTTGTTATGTAGTATACGTATAGATAGATAAGTAGTAGTACTGATTTGTTGTTCTTGTTAGATTAGCAACATTGAATTGATAAAGGAAAGTGGATATGAGCAATTCAATAGGGCATGGCTTGCTTAGGCCAACGGTTTTGGAGCATCAAACCAAAACAAATTCTAATGGAATTGGTGGAAACACTTCCTTTCAAGTTCAAACAAATTCTCAGATAAGGACATTTTCTTCATCGTCTTCCGCCTCATTATTATCTAGCGATTTTCGTGGTCAGAGACTCACTGTGCGAAAATCAAAGCTGCCAAGAAATCGTGTGGTTTCTGGTGTTCCACAAGCTGTTTTAGCGACCGAGACAGCTTCTGAGGTACTCTCTCATGACTACATTGCTTGTTCTTTTGTGTAAGAATTTACGATCATCATATTAGATAGTTTAAGTACTTAGGGGGTGTTTGGATTTGCTTATTTTGCTTGTTTATGGACTTATTCAAATTTGGAAAAGCTCATAAGCTGACAAAATCTAGGATTTTGAGCTTATTAAGTTAAGGTTATGAATTTATAGAAGCCATAAGCTTGATTTGATAAGGTCATAAGCCTAAAAAGGGGGCTTATTAGCTTTTACAAATTCAAAAAAGCCCATAAGCCGAAAAAATAAGCTAAACCAAACACCCCCTTTTACATATTCAGGATGACATTTCTTATTTCTTGTGACAGTTGGTAGGAAAGTTCAAACTGGATGGGAACATCGAGATGCAGGTATCGACAGTTATGACTGTTACACGTGGCTGCTTTCTTGTTATTCCGTATATACTGATTCAAGCGTTATATACTTCTTACTTTCACAGGTCAATGTTAAAGTTTCTTCTGTCACAAATATAGAAATTCAGATTACTAACAGTCCTGACCATCTATACCTACATTGGGGTGGTATACGCAATAAGAAAGAGTAGGTTATTATGCGTGAATGTTTTTCTCGATATTATTCTATTAATGAATCATCTATGCCTTACCCTAAGTATTCTTTTATTTTGGTGTTTTTTAATTCAGAAAGTGGATACTTCCTAGCCGTCGTCCTGAAGGGACTAACGTATTTAACGACCAGGCTCTTAGAACCCCCTTTGTGAAAGTAAGTTACTATTAAAACAAATATTCCATTGCTGGATCCTCTGATATGAAAGTAACATCATTTGGCCGTTTTTTATGTAGTCCGGCGCTGAATCTTTCCTGAAAGTAGAGATTGATGATCCTAAAATCGAAGCTATAGAGTTTCTAATAGTAGATGAAAGACAGAATAGATGGTAAGTATGTCGTTATCTTTAAAGTTTCTTGATGTTTGAGCTCATATACGTCATTCTTCCATGCCCTTGTCGTGTGTATGTAGGTACAAAGATAACGGCCGAAACTTTTATGTTAAGGTGCCTTTAGGCGAAAAACCAGTTTCAAAAGTCGAAGTACCTGAAGAGCTTGTACAAATTCAATCATATTTAAGATGGGAGAGGAACGGGAAACAAACGTATACCCCTGAACAGGAAAAGGTTAGTTATTCCTAATAGTTTACGGATCTAATTTTATCTATAATTTAAACGACTTCATGCCATTGTAACAGAAAGAATTTGAAGAAGCAAGAAAAGAGTTGCAGAGGGAGCTAGAAAAGGGTACTTCTCTAGACGATTTACGGAAGAAAATGACAAAAGGAGAGATACAAACGACTGACGGAGCAACCCAAAAAAAGGGTAAAAAACAGCCTGCAAAAAAAGTCTATTCCACTCCAGAAAGAATTAACCGGAAAAAGAGAGATATAATGCAACTTCTCAAGAAACCTACTCCAGTCTCTTCGAAGGGAACAGTCTCCTTGAAACCAAAAAGTTTGTCTGCGTTACAGCTTTTCTCAAAAGCCATAGAAGAACAAAGTGACGCCGATGTTCTAAACAAAAAGATTTACCGACTCGGTGATAAAGAGCTTTTGGTAAGAACACTTAGTTTTAGTTAGTGTTACATACGTACAGGAAGGCAATTGCATTTCGATATTTCATGTTCTAACGACTTGCTACATCTTTAAGGTACTTGTAACAAATGCTTCAAATAAGACCAGAGTTCATTTGGCAACAAACGTGGACGGCCCGTTTACTCTTCACTGGGCGTTATCAGAAAAAACTAGGGAGTGGCTGGCAAGTGCCAAATTTTTTTACATATTTATTTATTTGTGATTAACGCTAGAAAATTGGTGATATATTAATAACATATATAATGTGCACATTGCAGGCACCGCCTTCAAATTTGTTACCCGTAGGTTCCACGCCATTAGATAAGGCTGCTGAAACACAGTTCTGTGCGACATCTGTTGATGGTTCTAGTGACAAGGTTGGCCAAGAAAAAAATTGGTCTGATTTTTTTTCAGTTAAATTTCCATGAACCAATATGAATGTTCTTATTACTATTATTATCATCTAAATTACGATTTTGAATCTTAACAGATACAGACATTGGAGTTAGAACTCGAGGAAGGTAGTTTTGTTGGAATGCCATTCGTTCTTCGTCATGGTGATAATTGGATTAAGAATAATGATTCAGACTTTTTTGTTGAGTTCAATGGACCCAGGGAGGAAATTAAGGTTCCTCTCTTGCTATCTTAAAAACAAGAATAACTACATTTAATATTGTTACGTATTTTTTAAACTTATTTCCGTTATTCTTTTCTTATTCATGAAGGATGCTGGTGACGGGAAGGGTACTGCAAGGGATTTATTAGACAAAATAGCATCACTGGAAAGTGAAGCAGAAAAATCTTTCATGCATAGGTTTGTGCTTGAAATCATCATTCTGTCGCATTTTGTGATCTCAGTCGTTAAAGATCATTATTTGTGACTGTGTTCTGTTTCTCTCAGATTTAACATCGCAGCAGATTTGGTGGAAGAAGCCAAGGATGCTGATGAGTTAGGTCTTGCAGGAATTCTTGTGTGGATGCGGTTTATGGCCACAAGACAGCTAATTTGGAATAAAGACTACTGCGTAAAGCCACGGTAAATCCTGTACATGAGCTTTCAGATTCTTGTTATTTTCATCTCTCTTGCGGGTTACAATTCTGTTAAAAATCCAAACTAAACCTTATTTACAAGCACCCAAGCTGCTTAAGTTATGCTTTTATGTGCTACATGGTCAAGTCTTTTCCTAAATTTGGCATGATTGTCGTGACTATGTTTGGTGCAGTGAGATAAGCCAAGCACAAGATCGGCTCATAAACATGCTTCAGAATGTTTATAGAAGTCGTCCACAATATAGTGAACTTCTACGCATGATCATGTCAAGTGTTGGACGTGGAGGTGATGGGGATGTCGGGCAGCGTATCCGGGATGAAATCCTGGTTATCCAGGTATGCTTAGTCTGTTAGGGGTTGTTTGGTATGCAATGACAAAGTAACGGACTTGAGGAGAGCCAAACGACTAATGTCATTCCGATGACTTGATCATTCCATCTATTCTGATTTCAGCATGCCAAATGCTATCTTGATCATATTTCTTCCTCTATTTCGTAGAAAGCTATAATTAGACTATTTTGGGCTACTGCAGAGAAAAAATAACTGTAAGGGAGGAATGATGGAGGAATGGCATCAAAAGTTGCATAATAACACAAGCCCAGATGACGTAATTATCTGTCAGGTATAGAGCATGTCACGGTGTTATTCTCTTTTGAAATTATACTTATAATGTACGAGGAACGATCACCTCTTACTTACTCATTTTCAGGCACTAATAGACTATATCAAAAGTGACATGGACATCAGTGTATACTGGAATACACTAACTACAAATGGAATAACAAAAGAACGGCTTCTGAGTTATGATCGCGCCATTCACAATGAGCCAAAATTCTCGATAGACCAAAAGGAGGGCCTTTTGCGTGATCTTGGGCACTATATGAGAACTTTAAAGGTTAAGTTTATATTCTGATCCTTTTTACTTATGTCCTATCATTTGCAGACTCTAAAATACGTCTGTCCCACTAAGTGCAGGCAGTTCATTCAGGTGCAGATCTCGAATCTGCAATTTCAAACTGCATGGGTTATGTATCTGAGGTAATGTCAGAAGCTAGTTATCCTCTCTTAACACAATGAGAGACTTAGTCGTTTATTTATCATTTCAGGGAAAAGGTTTCATGGTGGGGGTGAATGTAAATCCTATCTCTGGCTTACCATCTGGTTTTCCGGTAAGTTCTGTTATGATGGACGTACTCTCATTTCTTATATGTCAAGTATTGTGGGCGGGTGTATTCGTTAACTCACAATGGGTCAAACAGGAATTGCTTCAATTTGTTCTAGAGCACGTGGAAGATAAGAATGTGGAACCCCTTCTCGAGGTACTTTTATATTTTCGTGCAGATGCCAGTACTAAACTATCGGCACATAAACACCCTCTTTGGTATTTCTTAACACAATAGGTACTTTTTTTTCATCTAGGGACTGTTAGAGGCACGTGCCGAACTTCAACCAATAATTTCTAAATCAAATGACCGTCTTAAAGATCTTCTCTTTGTGGACATTTCTTTGGATTCTACTGTAAGGACAGCCATTGAAAGGAGCTACGAGCAGTTAAAGAATGCTAAGCCAGAGGTACCGTTACCATCTGTTAAGTGTGCTTTACATATATCAAGCTTTGACAAATTTCATTACTCCACAGAAAATTATGTATTTCATCACTCTTCTTCTCGAGAACCTCATACTTTCGTCAGACAACAACGAAGATATGATATATTGTTGGAAGGGATGGAATCGAGCACTAACTATGGTGAAGAATGGAGACAATGATTGGGCATTATTTGCAAAGTCGGTCCTTGATAGAACTCGGCTTGCACTTGCTAGCAAGGGAGAGTCATACCATCAGCTGTTGCAACCTTCTGCTGAGTACCTTGGAACACTGCTCGGATTGGACCAATGGGCGGTATGATATTATGCTACTCCGTATAACTTAAGTATCACATTATAATTTTTTAATTTTCTTTTGAATATTGATATAGTTTTTAGAGTAAATTACACCGTTCGTCCTTGTGGTTTGCGTTGACCGCAGGGTTTAGTCCTTTGACCAAAAAAATTGCACCGTACGTCCTTAAGTGTGAAACGTTATGCACCGTTCGTCCCTTGACCAAACGACGTTAAGTTTGACTGTTAAACTCGGGTAAAAATACTAAAATACCCTCCCACCTCCATCTCTCTCAAGCATTCAAACCAAACGTACCCTAAATGATCCGAAAACAAGCTCACACCCCGGTGTGTTTTACTGAACTAACACTAGTAAACACAAACCAATGCCAATCCTTACGGATTCACCTTTGTGACCCAAGACGACTAACATATACCCTTCGCGAGTAAAACAAACACCAACACCTCTAATTGATTATTATTGAATCCGAGACCAAACGGGTCATAAGGTTGACTCGACCCAGAAACTAACAACATCAATGACAACAAGATTAACGAGAGCCTATATCCAAATCGAGACCGGAACTAAATAAGCAAATCTAACTGATCCGAACCCAAAATGGGATTTGTGGGTTGTAGTTTTTTAAGAGTTAGTTGATGTGGGTTTTGATACATGGTGATAAATAAATGGTTAGTGTTTACTGGTTTTGATTTTGTGTTTGATCTCCGAAACCTCAAATAAACAAACAACATCACCCCAAAAAACGGCAACTTATGACCCCAAAAAAACCTCAACCCCCCTCTAACAACCTCCAGCAACTTCAACCCTGAAACCCACCACTTCACATCATTCACCACCGGTTTAACGGTCAACTCAGGTTTGACTTTGACTTTGAAATTTTCATCATGTGTTTCTGGAACGTGATGGTGACAGTTAAGGCCTTCGTGATTGGTGGGTGGGAACACAATGGAAGTGTGACTGTTGGTATGCTCTGGTAGTGGAGTTGACCGTTTGACTAATGGAGTGTTTGGATCTGGGGATAGTAAAAGTGGGAATTGTTTTTGACGATGGGGAGCAGATGAAGGTTTTGACAATGAAGGTAATGGGTCTGGTTTTGACGATGTGTGATGAAGATTGTTAGAAATGTAGTTGGAGATGATGTAATGGGTCTGTGATGAAGATGATGTTTTGTGTTCGTGGAAGAGTATCGACCACAAATCATATAAGGAGTAGATGAAATGACATTTTTACCCTCATGTGCAAGTCACATTTACCCGAGTTTAACAGTCAAACTTAACGTCGTTTGGTCAAGGGACTAATGGCGCATAACGTTTCACACTTAAGGATGTACGGTGCAATTTTTTTGGTCAAAGGACTAAACCCTGCGGTCAACGCAAACCACAAGGACGAACGGTGTAATTTACTCTAGTTTTTATGATATCATTGAACCTTTAAATTCTTGCAGGTAAGCATTTTCACTGAGGAAATGATTCGTTCTGGATCAGCTGCTTCTTTATCATCACTGGTTAATCGACTTGACCCTATTCTCCGCGGTGTCGCTAATTTGGGGAGGTTGGTCTAATTTGTTTTAATACTCGATTTCATGCTGTGTGTATTTGAATCATTAAACCACATCCTAATGCGACATCACTTTCTTTTGGCAGCTGGCAAGTTATCAGTCCAGTCGAAGCTGTTGGATATGTTGTGGTGGTTGATAAGTTGCTTTCCGTTCAAAACGAATCTTACGACGTGCCAACTATTTTAGTAGCAAAGACTGTGAGTGGAGAAGAGGAAATTCCTGATGGCGCAGTTGCTGTATTGACACCTGACATGCCCGATGTCTTATCTCATGTTTCTGTCCGTGCAAGAAATAGCAAGGTATCCGTGTAATACTAGAACATCATTCATACGTTGTCTCACCTTAGTGGCATGCTTTTATAAACCATCACATTGTCATTGGCAGGTTTGCTTTGCAACATGTTTTGATCCCGATATTTTGAATGATCTTCGAGCAAAAGAAGGGAAATTGCTGAGCCTAAAACCTACATCAGCTGATGTTACTTATAGGTAATTCATCATTGTAAATTCCTATATTTGATTTTAAGTTCACTCGAGCAAGCAAAAGTGAAATTTCGTTCCTCAATAGTAATAGTGGTAGATATGTCAAATCCTACTCAGAGAACTAATTCTCTTGTCCTTGTGGTATATAATTTTAGTGAGGTGAATGAGGAAAATCTAACTCGATCAAGCAACTTGGAGGAAGTGGGCCTGCCACCAACAATACAATTGGTCAAAAAGCAATTTAGTGGTAGCTATGCAATATCGTCTGAGGAGTTCACGAGTGAGATGGTTAGGCTTATGATTCATACATATATTTCCGTTACCTTAACAAAGGATATTTGTACATTGTTCTTACTCCATATGTGTAATACTGTAAAGGTTGGAGCTAAATCACGTAATATTGCATACCTTAAGGGGAAAGTCCCGTCTTCGGTTGGTATTCCCACCTCCGTTGCACTACCTTTTGGAGTATTTGAGAAAGTTCTTTCTGAAGATATAAATCAGGGTGTGTCAGAGAAAATAAAAATTCTGAACAATCAATTGGGAGAAGGAGAATCAGATGTCCTTGGGGAGATTCGCAAGACGGTTTTGGATCTTTCAGCGCCACCCGAGCTGGTAATGTTTTCGTTAAGTACTGCTAACGTTTTTTGGTTACATGTTATATAATTTGGAGATTAATTTTAACAATATTCGTAGAGTAATGACTATAGCTAGCATTGTTTCAGGTGCTAGAACTGAAAAACGTAATGAAAAGTTCTGACATGCCATGGCCTGGTGATGAAGGTGAAGAAAGATGGGATCAAGCATGGACGGCTATAAAGAAGGTTAGAAAGACTTCCCTTACTGACGCAGTTGACCCGTTTCCTTAATAGACGATTTTTCTTACTGTTTGACCCGTCATTAGTACTCTACAACCAGAAAATTTCGTTTTTCATATGAATGAGTTTATATTACGGACTCTAATTTGCTTTTCCATTTTCCAGGTTTGGGCTTCAAAATGGAACGAGAGAGCATACTTCAGTACAAAAAAGGTGAAACTAGACCATGACTTCCTGTGCATGGCTGTTCTAGTCCAGGAAGTAATAAATGCTGATTATGCATTTGTTATTCATACTACTAATCCGTCATCAGGAGATTCATCGGAGATATATGCTGAGGTTATTTAGTTTTCCCTCTTTCCGTGCCGAGTTAAATTATTTTTTCCTCGTCAAGTGATACTTGTTTGCCATCTAGGATTATTATTACATGTTAAGAGAACATGTTACTTTATGAAATTTACGACAAACATGGGCCTGAGCCTCAAGGACCGGGCTTTTTAACAATAAAAATTGAGCCTAAATCCAGTTAGGATAGGGCTTTCGGGAAGAGGGCTCAATTCGGGATTTATCAGGGCTATATCCATATTTTTAGGACCGGGCTTAATCCAGACTATTGTACGGACCGCTGGGCCCAAGCCTGCTTGCGCACTTCTATGCATGTCTATAACTTTTTCCTTGCTGCAGGTGGTAATGGGACTAGGAGAGACTTTGGTAGGAGCTTACCCAGGTCGTGCTTTGAGTTTTATCTCCAAGAAAGACAACCTCGACTCCCCAAAGGTATGTAGTACTAGTACAATGTCTATCAAATTTTCTCGATACAATACTCAAGTAATTGTCAAAATTGTTCAGTTATGTGTTTTTTTTGGCTCAAGTAATCATATGAAGCTATGTTCCTACTAAACATGCGCAAATATTTTTTCAGGTTCTTGGTTACCCTAGCAAACCCATTGGTCTTTTTATAAGAAGATCCATTATCTTTCGCTCTGACTCCAATGGTGAAGATCTAGAAGGCTATGCTGGTGCAGGACTTTACGATAGGTAAACTTCTATCAACAATTATTTGTCTAATAAGTTGAGCATAACATAATTGCTCATACCCCGCATACTAGAGAATAACAAAGCAAGGCCCGGCCTGTCGTTAGCATGGTCCTAGTCAGGTTTAGGGGAGGCCCGGTCATTCCTTAAAAAGCAGACCTGTCTGAACCACCGTGGTCCATAATCGGCCTTGCGTGAGCTTCTTATGGGTGGTCCTTCAAACATTTAACAAAATATTACAGAGCACCATACCATCACAATAAAGTTGCAAAAAGTTAGTTTTTATTCCTTCAATTTTCGTCGTTTCATAATGAGAGGAGAAATTCAAATGAAATGTACTCCGTAGTATAATAGGTCCTAGTCCAACATGTTTGTCAATAGTGATTTTGGGATGAAATATGTGTAGAACATTGCAAATATGCAGTAAATCCAAGATTTTAGACATGGTTTAGAGAGGTATGTGTAATTTTAACCGGGGTATAAACTAGAAACAAGACCATTGTAGGGCTTTTGGCCAGCCTAGGAAGTAGGACCCTAGCCTCTTTAGGGAAGACCGGGCTGGGCCTAGGCGGGTCGGGCTAGGACCGCACATATACTTTACGTGTTGGCTCATTTCTATCCATAGCATCTGGGCCATTTTGAAACATATAATGCTCAAATGTAATTTCACTAAAAAGGACATGCATCAATCGTAAGAAAAATAGCTTAAAAAGGTCCAAATATCACATCAGAAAACTTAAATATTGATTTTTCATCGAAATGAGCAATAAGTCAATAACAGGTGATTACTGTTGTATATAACTACTTGAGCCATCTTACACTGGACCTTTTATTTGCAGTGTGCCTATGGATGAAGAAGACAAGGTTATTCTTGATTATTCATCCGACCCATTGATCACTGATGCCAACTTCCAGAAATCAATACTATCGAGCATTGCACGTGCAGGAGATTCTATTGAAAAGTTATATGGAAGTCCTCAAGACATTGAAGGTGTCGTAAGAGATGGAAAAATATACGTCGTCCAGACTAGACCACAAATGTGATCATGGTCCGGCCGAGTCTTTATAGCATCCAAGTAAAGAGGATGTTGTTAAGTTATACCACATATAATTGATTTAAGAACAAACATCAACTGTTTATTATAAATAAATTTTGTTGTATACAACATTTTCATATAAGATTTGTGGAAAACTAGAAGGGGTTGAATAGTTTTGCTAATTAAAACTTTCTTTAATCTACTTAGATCGACTTATGTCAATCTATTTGGATGTGTGTGTTGGATGTTGATAAACAAGCATATAAAGGTATGTAATGAAAAGATAAGAGTAAAACACAAAACCACAAAACAGTATTTATAGTGGTTCGGCCACAGACACACCCTCCTTACTCTACTCCACTTCGAGTCACCTACTCGAGTTCGTAATCACTACACCAATCTCCTTATGGCGGAGAAGCCTTCAACGTCGCCTACCCTTTTTCCGTGCTAGGCTAACCACCGGGTTCTTTCACCCAAGGTGAACCACACCTACACAACGTCGCCACCCTTTATCAGGTACTAGGCTAAGTACCTAGTTCTTTCACTCCAAGGTGAACCAAAACTACACAACGTCGCCTACCCTTTATTAGGTACTAGGCTAAGCACCTAGTTCCATTGCAATGGAGAAACTACTACCCAACACTACACCAACGACTAATCCCAAAAGAGATCAACTCCTTTTTACAACATCATCAAGGACATCAATATCCTTGGATCTAGTACTAATCTATCTTGTACATCGAAACACACCATATCGAATGTACATCTAAGGCACCTTTCACTAATGCCTTTAACTAGATCTTCAAGACACCCTTCACTAATGTCTTGTGTCTTGACTTCTAGGGTGTGTTTGGTAAAAGTAGTGTGAGTCATGAGCAAGAGCTACGCCCAAATCATTCGCCACTGACTTCTTAAAGAAGCATTGGAAAATGAGTTTTCCTAAAAAATAGCAAAGCTCACCGCCTTTGCCAAACAAACAATAAAATCAAAAGCTCATTGCTCACCGCCATCGCCCAAAAGCTCCAAAATTTTGCGTGCCAAACATAGCCCTAAGCACCCTTCAATAATGCTTCTAGTCTTGACTTCTAAGCACCTACCATAAGTGCTTATGATATAGACGATAGATACCCTTCACTAATATCTTTGTCGTGACACTTTAGACACCTTTCACAAATATCTTCAACACTTCTTAGGAAAAGAAAACCAATCATCAACAAGAAGACTTCAGTAGTCTTGATGATAAGGAAGCATGGCAACTCATGGACTTGAGCTTGCTCGACTTCAAAGGTGGTGATCTCGCCTTTAAGGCCTTTAAGAGGAACCTAGAAGATCACACAAAAACAAAACTACAAACATAGATCTCTTGGATCTGAGGTTAGAGAGTTTTTAACTCTGGGGAAAGTATGTTAGAAAGGGTGAGCAACAATGAAGAAATGGCTCACTATTTATGAGGAAAAATTACTGCATTGCTCGGATCCCACGGATCCTTCCACAAGAGGATCCGTCTAGCGTAAGCTAGGGATCCGTGGGACGCCTCTTTACCCATGGGTATTTTGGTTATGGGTCGTGGGTTGATCCATGGGTCTTTAGCTAGATACAATGTATCTCTTGAGTGCAATGCACCTAGTCACATGGTTATGGGTCAATACCATGGGTTATAGATATTATTCATATATGATATAAGCATGATGTCATGCAATGGGTTATGGGTCAAGCTCCATGGGTCATGGGCTTTGGGTTGTATCCAACTACATTCAATGTATTTGCCCAATGGGTTATGATACTTAAGTTTCTACCCATTTATATTACCCAATATACTACATACTAGTTATGTGTACATTTTACCCAAATATGTAAACACTAGTTGTTGTACATATGTAATATTAAATCATAAAATCACTTATACTTGTTTTAGTGTTTTATGTGAAAATGTGAATATGTTAGAAACTATTAGTTCAAACCTGTTGGGATATGAAAGTGCTGAAGATATGAAAGTACTGAAGATATGAAAGTACTGTAAGCTACAAAGTACTGGAAAAAATCAAAGAGTCAAAGTACTACTAAATACAAAGTCAAAGTACTGCATTACAAAGTCAAAGTACTGCAAGAACAAAGAACTGTTATATTCGTTTATGGAAAGTATTGTAACTCTAGAATATTCTATGTTTAGATTACTTGTCGTACAAGGATACAATTTGTAAACCGACTAGGATATCCTTGAGCCTATAAAAGGACTCCTAGATTGGTATTAGAGGTAACGAGTTTATGAGTTTTAGAGTTTACTGAATTCACAAGTTATTTAGTGTTTTAGAGAAGTTCGATAATCTTAGAGTTGTTTAGAGTATCCGCATAATAAGCGATTTAGAGTTTATAATAAAAGTTATTCTTCTTGGTTTTGTTAAGTAAATTCGCGTGTTGATAAAGATTGCTTAGTGTTTCTTTGTTAATAACTTAGGATTTATCCGAGGTTATTAAACCTTAACAAGCTAGTTAAAGTTAGTTTGATTAAAGTATATCGATCCAACAAAACCATTTACGTATTTTATTTGTTTCGTTAAAATGATTTTACGTTTGTTATCGAAAAAACATTAGAAGATCGTAAAATATAAATAAACATTTTTACGGCTTATTTGTATTAACAATCTCCCTTTTTGTTGATGACAAAACATAAAATTATTTTAAGGAAAAGCTAAAATTAAGTAAAGTTTGAATTTGTAGTTTTACTTTCTTCTCCCTTTTTTCGAAACAAAAGAGCTTGAAGATAACTAACGAATGTTTTTAAGAAAACGTGTGAAAAGAAGAATTAGAGAGCAAGTAACAGGAAAGGATCTCGTCTTAACTCCCCCTTGACGAGTCCATCCCTATGTAAAGGCGTCCAAGAAAGTAATACTAAGCTAGTTTGTTTGCAACTAAGTTTGCAAAGATTTCGTCTAAGTGACGAATGTGCTCCCCTTGATGATTGCAATTATGCAAAGGGATGTCAAGAAATGTAATCCTAATATTGCAAGTAATTTGCAATGTATTGCTTTGACACAAAGCTCCCCTAGCTTTAGGGTGTCAAAGTCTTCAAGTGTAAATTGAATAACTACAAAACAAATGTTAGAAAGCAAGTATAATTCACAATTTCCTGCAAATGTGGTCCAAGTTAGTAGAAAAATAGTTTATCAGATCACAGATCCCACGGTTCCCTCCTAGTAGGGATCCGTCTAGACAAATTAAAGGGATGCATCTGGCCGATGAATAAATTCGGAAATGGTGGTATAACAAATAATGTAATCAAAGAAAGTGAGATATGTATTATACAACAAAATCATATACTCGAAATATAGCAAGTAGCATGTAATTTCATTTAAGAAAACTAGAGTTATGATATACATGACTCTAAAAACTAAGAAAATAAACGATACATGACAAGGAATTTCTAGACCAACTAACGCTTGATAATAGGACACCACTAAAATCTTCTAGCTCAAGTTTGTTTAGGTTTAATCTCGTCGAAACGTTCGAGGAGGTAATAGAACATGAAACGTTGGTCTTCTCGTACTTCATGTATCAAACTTTCAACATGTTGACAATGATAACAATCTTTGTCATGGCTAGGTAGTGGTGGTTGAAGAAATGAAATGGCTTGATGCGAAGGATCAAGTGAAGCAGCTTGTGGAGCTTCTAACTACGGAGGGATTGGTGGAGGCGCATTTGAGAATGGCTCGACCAAGAATGATGGTGGTGGTAGAGAAGTGTCAATTTTCATATGGTCGGGTGGTTGACTTTGATGATTTCTCATAATCCAAATGGGATTATATGATGGAAACGGCGAAAAGAAAGCCGAAGCTAATGTTGACTCAACACCTTGATTTTGTACCATTATTCCTCTTAATGAGGAGAATCTTGTCGGCGGAGGAGGATGAGACGGCCTAGGAGGCAAATCCTTTAAATTGTAGAGGTGTGGTGATGATAGTGGAGATGTAAAAGAGATAGCTCTAGGAACCAATGGTGATGGTTTAGTGGAGATGATATTGTTTGGCCTATGAGGTATGGTGGTGTTTGGCATAAGTAGTTTTGTAGGTACTATCCTTTTAGGAATTGGTTTGATTGGTTGAGAAGAGATCCTTGCATTTGTTGGCTCGACCGGAGATGATTCGGTTGAAGAAATTTCGTACAACACGAGCAATTTTCTTAGGTGGTTCTTTGGTGGATAAGTTACTACTTGGAGTTTTCCTCATGATGAGATGATTTCAAGAAGTTTGTAAGGGTTTCTTAAGTGCTGAAAATTAGGATGAAGGTGATGACTATGGAAGTCCTAACAATGTGGTTTATAAGGCAAGAGATTTGGCAAGTGCATTCAAGCCTTAAGCCACTAAAATTCATTGGAATGTAATGATTAACATGCACAAGAGTCAACTTCAGAGTTTGTACTGATCTAGGAACTCATTTAAGATGAGATGGAGTGTTTGAGTTAGAAAGATGAGCTTGAAATGATTGTTTTAGCAAGATTTGACATAATCATCATTCGGATCCCACGGTTCCTCCTCGAGGATCCGTCTAGGCTAATCCTAGGGATCCGCTCTCACACGACTATGAAAGAATAAAATGATGTTTCTAATGTCTAAGATCTATACCATCTTGAGTGTTTCAGTCCTCCTAAGTGTTTTAAATGAATGGGTGCTTGAGTACTTGAAGGTAATGAGTGATGTAGCTAATGATTGCCTTTTATGAAAGAGATTGGAACTTTCATGAGTACCAATGAATGAACAAGGATGACACTAAAGATTTTGAGAGTGTCAAGTGAAGCTAAATTATCCAAGAGATCAGATAGTGACTTAGATTAATCCTTTGGAAAATATCCTAAAGGCTTAAGATGGAAAAACTAGAATTTGATCAATTTCGAACAATTTTGACGTAAGGATGATTATGATCAATTTTGTTATAAGAGGTTTCCAACGTTTAGATATGAGGGATCATGTGAAAAATGATGTGTGAGCTTGAGAGCGGAAGAGTAATGGATTAAAGTGAAACGATAGATCTACAAGCGTCTTTGAGTGTGATCTAGGTGAGTTATGTGTGAGTAGGAAGGATCTACTTATCTTGATAAAGACTTAATTTCCTTTAAGACACTATGTCTAGCTTAGTGTGAGGTGTTCTAAGGATATGTTTGAAATACAATGCTTGTAACTGCATTTTCTATTTGTCGGATCCCACGGTTCCCTAAGTGTAGGGATCCGTCTAGCACAAACTTTGGGATCCGTCCATCTGCTAAGCAGAACCTTTACTAAAGGTATGCGATGATCTTGACAATGCTTTATATTCCAAGGTTAGTTTAAAGAGGTTCTAACACTAAGATATCAAATGTAAGATGTTTTATTTCATGAGAGGAATTGGATTACATTGATAAAGCACGAATACAAAAGGATTGATCCTATTTGAAAGACTACTAAGTTCCTTGAGCGTTTTCGCTAGAAGGATCATCACATGGTTGATGGGTGTTGGTGGAATCAAGAATGACAAAATTCTTCATGAGAGATATGTTTAGCGGTTCCATCATTTTGTTCACAAGTACGTACAACGGACTTTGAAATTGAGGATGAAAGTGCATGACGTTATGATAGAGGCGCGTCAAGAACATTCCATAAGGGATGAGTTTATTCTTGGAGCCTTGAAGATTTACAATTCGCCTTGCAAAGAAATAGGCTAGATTGTATGGTTGTTGTGTTAGCAAACAATACAACATGTGAGCACAACAAGCGGGAAGGATTTCTCGATTTCCCCTAAGACACCAAACATTTTCATGTAGGATGAGTGCAAGGGGCTTGTACTCTTCTCGGATGTCCCGTGTGAAGATAATGCTTGGATCGGAGTAATATGATCGAGGTTTGCATATTATGCGATTTAAATCTTCCGGGAGGGTATGTGAACAATATGGACTATTTTCTTCACGAAAGTTGAAGAGAGAATCAAGAGACCAATCTTGGTGAAGGCACATTGTCCATGATTTGGAATCCGGAGGATGTGAGCAAAATGCCCAAGGGTTAAAACAAATTTTTGGTTTTGATATAAAACCAAAGAGATGAGAGCGATCCTCGTTACGAACGAGTTCAACTTGACGGAAGAATTCCATTATGAACCTTGGACATATATTCTCGTTTATTTCAAGAAGACATTCTAGTCCTATGGCTCGGAAGGAGGTATTGATACCTTCTTCGAATTGTAGAGAGGTGTCTACAATACGTCCTTCGTGGAAGTGACGATTTTCGAGATTATTGAACCCACATACATGATTGACAGGTGTGTTGGGCTCAAGGGAGATGTTCGGAGTGTAGACGCTAGTGAGTGAAAAATCAAACTCATATTCATGCGTCATAGTTGAATCCTATAGAAACGATGAGTTAATAGAAAGTGATGTTTATGGTCAACCAATGTTTATCTAACATTTTTACTAGATTTTTATTAACAATGGTTTTTTAACAACAATGATACTTAACTTCACCTATGTTTTTGGCATTCTAGTGGAATATTACTTTTAGAAAGAAAATAGTTTTTAATTTGCATGAAAAACGGTTCTCCAGTAGTACGGTTCCCTTTGAAAAGGGATCCGGCTAGTACATTTGCCGGGATCCGTAGATCTGTAGTTACAGAAACAGATTTTATGATGAAAAACATAGGTTTTTAGATCTTATAGTTTTATACCAAGATAAGTGTTTTAGCCTACAATTTTCTTTTAGCATGCATACATGACTTCTAATGTATCACGAAAAAACAAAAGGAAATGATAAACACATTATGACAATAACCTAGATAAACTAGATTATTAGTAATATTTCATTTCAATGCTAAGGATGATACAAAGGATTGGGTATATAACCCCAATGTAGATTAACAACACAAAGTATATGTCTCCGTATGTGAACTTCATCATAGGGAACACAAGTGCGATGAGTGTTAAGGCGATGAGCACGAGGGCGATGTAAACCATGTTGAAGACGATTCTTCTTGGTTTCGGTTGATATGAAATAGAGAGGAGGATGAAGTTTTGAGTGAGAGGAAATTTTTTAAATTGGAAGATTTGAAAAAGTGGGGATTTGATAAAGTGGGCGTCGAGTGGTTTATTTATGGAGAAGGAGAATTTTTGAAATTTGTGTTTTGTTTTATTATTGGATTAAAAAAAATAAAACACAAGTTTTATATACCATGACTTTAGACGAGAAAAATAACACGTATGTGAGAAAAAGGCTTCTAATGAAGCTTCATCTAATACATGTATATGCACAAAAGATAATCATATAAATACCTAAATATGCATACTTAATTATCAAGCAAATGTCATTTTGGAGATAAGAAGAAAATCATACCTCCAACAAGACTTAGGAATGTCTTTACAAATGACACAACAAATGTCACTTAGACGATTCCGGCTCCTTTGTGTTTAAGATACCTTCTTAAGGAAGGTATTCTTGTTACCAGCGATTCCTATAGCTTGGTGGGTATGAGCTTTGACTAATCAACATGACAAAGAAGATTAGTGCATTTTAAATAGGAAATAAATAATAAGAAATGTTGTCATCTAATCAACATCCAAACAAAGAGTTTTAAAAGACATGGTGTTTGTTTTTATGAAAAACCTTCTTTGTAGTTTTCAATTAACTATGGATCGTATCAAGTTTTTAAAGTACAATATACTTCAAGAAACTTGGTAACGAAGCTCTGATGCCAATTGTGGAAAACTAGAGGGGGGGGGGTTGAATAGTTTTGCCAATTAAAACTTCATTTTAATCCATTTAGATCGACTTATGTCAATCTATTTGGATGTGTGTGTTGGATGTTGATAAACAAGCATATAAAGGTATGTAATGAAAAGATAAGAGTAAGAAGCACAAAACCACAACGCGAGTAATTATAGTGGTTCGGCTACAAGGACACCTTTCTTGCCCTACTCTACTCCCCGAGTCACCTACTCGAGAGTTCGTAATCACTACACCAATCTCCTTATGGCGGAGAAGCCTTCACAACGTCACCTACCCTTTTTCCGGTGCTAGGCTAACCACCGGGTTCTTTCACTCCAAGGTGAACCACACCTACTGTAGCCACCTGTAAAATTTCACTATCATCAATTTTCATATTAATAAACTAGATTGTTTATCAAAACTTATTTGAGTTAAGTTGAGCATTTTAGCATGTATGTTTCATTTTATTGCATAAAATTTATGCATCTCCGAGTATTCTTATTTAATCATGCCCGATATTTATCGATAGCTAAATCGGCCTCACAAGAAATTTTCTTGTCTTTACGAGTCACGCTGCATCGACACTCAATTAGTTATGGCTAATGTCAAATAAATATTTTATGTGTTGGAATTAATATTTTATTTTTACCTTTATAAAAACATGCTCAAAATTTATGTTACACGTTTTGTCAAAGCGTCAAACCGGGACACCACGACACACACTTAAGCTCAAACGGGACACGAAATACATAATGTAAAAATTTTAAATAATCCCCCTTCAAAAATTCAGCCTTGCCGCCCCATCCAATCCATAGTGTCACATGTTCCTCTTAAAAACTTGTGACAAAGTCACTTTACATATGGTTACTTGGCTAAATGAATTTAAAGCACCAAACATGCTAATAACCATTGTTTATTTGGGCCAAAAGGACCCCTCTTTTTCTGCATACCATCGAGCTACACAACAACCTTTTCAAAACTTATAAAGACAAATCACTTTGCCTATTAATACATGGTTCATAGAAAAGAAAGAACTATGCATGCAATTACCCAATGAACCAAGCATCACTTTAAGATTCCTCTTGGTGTTTAAATCTCGATCGAACAACTAGACTCACACACATTTGCAAACATCACTAAAAACTCTTCACACATTCTCTTGATAAGCAAGGAGTCTTGGGAAATTGGTAAAGTCTTGATGTAATCTTTGGGTAAACCTTTGGAAGCACTTTGGGTTAGAAATCTTGGCTTCTTGTTTCTTTCTTGGTGGACACAAACACCTCACCCACTGTAAGGATTCTTGGTCTCATTAAACATGTGTTTCCATTGATTTTCTTATGTTACAAATATGCTTATGCTTAATAATAAGTTCTATGTTTAATATGTTAAACTAGAAAATGAGTTTCAAAATCTTCCTTGCACGACATATATATACACGTTAGATATACATGCAAAATTGACTAAGATTGTGTTTAAAACTTGTGTGGTGATCTTGAACTTGTTAATACTTGTAAACATCTCAAAATAAGCTAGTGCTTATTTGTTTGCTTACTCGACACCTCATAAACTTGTGACTATTTTGAGTTATTTTGGACTAAAATGGCCAAGTAAACATAGATCTAAAGTTAACTTGAGTGTTGGTTCATCTTTGGAAAAGTGCCTATTAGCTTAATTATAGCTTACTTTTGTTTTCAAGTTCTTATTAGTTACTCTTGGACTGTGTTCTCATTCGACAAGTATAAAACAATTTCAAACACAAGTAGGTTGACACACTACTCACTTGTGGTATATATATAAAATGAGATCACCGTGCAAAACTTAATATATACAAACTGCTTTTGATAATGTTACACAAAAGGTTGAGTTGGTCTACCGGTTGGGACACAAGCTTTTATCTGAGGGTACAAGGTTCGACCCTTGTGCTGTCACATTTCAATTATTTTTAATTTTGTGCACATCTAATACTTTTGAGATAATAAGGGTTAAATGTTATTTTCTTCAACTACGTTAACACAAATCAATTTGGTTAAGTTATAATTATATATTGCCGCGATTAAGAGTATTTTTGCAACATTTGATAAGAGGGGGAAACTAATAATTACGGACGGGTCATGCCCAATTTTTGTTAAAAATAACATACTTAGTTTATTTTCATAAAATTGACTAAATTACGAAAACTAGATATTAAATATAACATATTTTTTTTTTTACTTATCACCCAATGATTTAATATAGTATACATACACTTATAAATACTTATAGTAGAACATAAACGCTTATATTATAAATACTTGACGTAAGTATTTATTATCTACCGACGACGTATAAACATCACAAATCCTTTACTTGTGAATATTTTTCCGTACTTAGTCATTTGGTTGCTTTCAAATCGAGGACTTATTCGTCATGACTATTTTCATACATTTATATACGTAAGCACTTTTCCAAGAGCCAAAACTTACAAGCATTTCAAAACTTATTTAAACTTAACCATTGCCACACGAAAATAGCCCAAATAAACACAAACTCTTAAGAATACTTCAACCGCTTTCCGTACACTAAGTCGTGAATAAAAACAATAAACTAAGACTTGCCATACTATATATAGGTCGCGTGACGGTACTTCGTGCTCATACTACTTGACTTTACACTACTCGGATACTATTTGCTAAGGTGAGTTCGTAGCCTCGCTTTTACTTATTTATCAAACCCCGCGAGGGAGATGCATGCTATATAAACTACTCCCTCCGTCTCAAAATTATTGTCAGGAGACAAGAAGCACAAAGATTAATAAAAGTGGGACCACTATAACTCTCAACCACTTAAATGGAATATTCCCTCACTATATTATCTTTTTCTTACTAAAATAGGAAAGTGGACAATTAATTTGAGACATCCATAAAAGGAAATATGGACAATAAATATGAGACGGAGGGAGTAGAACACAAGTCTTTTTTTTAAACTGTATGCTTGCCTGATCATTATTATTATAGCCTAAGTTGCCTGCCATAAGTCCCTTATATCATGAACCATTAATCACTTGCGAGTGAACGCGAATATTGTGGATAGTACTATAGGAATTAACGACCCGACTCGGTTATCGGAAATAACCGGCGCACTATATTTGGTTAACTATGGAATTGGCAATTCCATCCGAGGGCAATATTATTACTTACACCAGTAATTAGGTGTATGCAGTTAGTTTGGTGTCATGAGCTTAGTGCATAATAATAATCTCTGTTTTCCATGGTGATTGTATTCGAAGCAATTATCATCTTTTGCTTGTGTTCAACCATTTATTTAAACCTATGAATATCACTCAACATTTTTGTTGATCTTTTTAAGCATGCTTATCTCAGGTACTAATTAGGATATCATGAAGGCACGGAGTGGACGTCTTGGGATGCTTGAAGTGGTGTTTTTAAATAAAGTATCATTTCGTAAACATTTGAACTATCTTTTATGTAAACTCAAAACTTGTGGTATTTTCTCTTGTGTTCCAAAACACTGAGTTTTATGAAATGGTAACAATCTTTTATTAAAAACGTCTCTTTAGAGTCGTTTTCTATGACTTATGACTGTGATCCTCTAAGTAATACCCCAAATAGTCTTCCGCTGTCACTTTGTGATTTTGGGGGTGTTACAGATTGGCATCAGAACCTAGGTTATAGAGAACCAACTTGTATTTTCAAAAACAAATTGGACTATAACCACGTTTTCAAATGGACCGTTTTACACCACCAATTCACGTCCTCCGCGCCTACTTCGTACCGATTGCACGTATGAGATTCGCTTGGCGGATAATACATGACTAGTAAAACTTTGCATGATAAAAACTTATAATGCTAGCTTTCATTTAGTTAGGCATTTAGATTTGCGTGGCAGATTATGCGCGACTAACTAAATCTTATTTACTGCATGACATTACTTATACTTATAAATGCATATTTCCTTTTGGGTTGTTACAGTACCATGTCTTCTGCTACACATCCTATCGACCTGACCTCCGACACTGAGATGGAGGACATTATGTCCTCTGCCTCTACTCCCATGGCACCGGCTCTCATTGCACTTGTGTCCTCTGAGACTGAACCCTTCGAGGAGGGTGAAGTCGTTGTCACCCCACCTGCCTTGACCATACCCGAGCATCTGCCCGTTTTGGTCCCCCAACTTATAACCGATATCTGGAGTCACAGCAGTGGCTATCACCTTCTGACATTGTATCCCAGACACCTTCACACGCTGATTCCGTGTCTTCTAGTTCTCGCCCATCACTACTACTTGTTCGTAGAAGGCGGCGCGCGAGCTAGGTTCTCAAACCCTACGAGCTCGCGCCATTCGCCGCCCATTCCGCTACCGTAAGGATGGTGCTACCTTTATACATACCGCTTCGGAAACGAGTGAAGGCACCCATCACTTCGCTCCACCTTATGACATACCATCATCTTCTGCTTTCCCACCATCAGCTGCACCTACACCACCACCCATACATGCTTCACCACTACCACCACCTACCACATTCATCTACCAGACCACTACTGTACCAGTTTCGTCTCCACCCCGTGCATCATCACCCTTGGTGATGCATACTGAGTCTGTGATATCTCTTAGGGAGAGAGTCCATTTCACCGCACATTCGACCCATATCACCATACTATGTCTTGTACTGTGGTAGGGAGCCCATAGGGGTTGACGCTAGGCGCTGGTCCTTCTGATGCCGGTCATTAGTCGATGGAGGTCGGAGGAGGGTTCACCGAGCGCTATGGAGCTTGGAGAGCATCTGTTTGCTGCTGCTGAGACTCTCCCTGTTACGGGAGAACCCCTTCACCATACCATTCCATTGCTAGCTGCACGAGTTCTGCGATGTGAGGATCAGCTTGAGGAGGTTATGTCATTCGTTGATGAGGTTCCATTGGTCCGGATCGAGAACATTGAAGACGAGGTTGGGGATCTCCTTATCGGGAGGACCACGATGGAGAGAGTGCTTGATAGGATTGGTGCTCAGTCTGAGAGAGCTAGTGGGGCAGTGACAGTTTTGGAGAGGAGGATGGAGTCGGATAGATTAGGACTACTGGATAGAGTTGAGGTGTTAGAGGGAGTTGTACGACGACAGTCTGAGCGGATGATGATCATGGAGACTCGTGGTACTGCTCTTGAGCAAAGATTAGAGGCGAGAGACAGAGAGGTGGATGATTTGGCCGAGCTAGTTTGTGATCTGCAGCTGAGTGAGGGCACACCCGACGCCTCTAGATCGGAGATTCACCTACTTAGTTTTCTAGTACTTTAGCTGCACCGTGTGCAATGATAGAGCTTTGTATTCGCATGTTTTGTTAAACTATCGAACAAGCTATTGGTGTGACATTGTATGGTTATTGTATCACTATGTATGGATGATAGACCTATGACATTATGGTTGTTGTTTCTTTATGTTCTTATGTATGGTGATCTTTCTTATTTATCGATTGTGTGAATCAGTGATCATTATATATATTCTCTTGTGTGGTTCTAACATATTGTGATCCTTTCTTATGATGATTATACTCTATTGATATAATGTGATGATCTTGACTATTATGAAACCATTTTATAATAATTCACACTTATGTTGAATGATTACGAAATGAGTGTATGTCTTTAGAAAATGGCAAGAATAAGAGCTACCTCACCCTACTCCAACTCCCGAGATGACCCCGATGCAATTCGAGAATGGTTACCAATGAGATTGGTCTTGCTTTTCTTTGCAAGACACTGAGGTGGCTCGAACAAACGAAGCCCCAAATCAAGCCAACCGGAATGAAACTGTGGTAAATCGCAAATGTGGATACAAGGAGTTCATGAATTGCAAACCTACTTTCTTCAAAGGAACTGAAGGCGCTGTTGGCCTTATTCATTGGTTTGAAAGATCTGAAACTGTGTTTCTTCTAAGCGATTGCTCGGAAGATTGCAAGGTGAAATTTGCTACTGGTACTTTACTAGAGGATGCATTGTCTAGATGGAAAGCTCATGCTCAACCTATTGGCATGGAAGAAGCTTACAAAACCACTTGGGTGAATCAAGCAATTGATGATGAAGCAATATCGCCCAAGAACCGAGATCAAGAAACCGGAAGATGAGTTCTATCATCCGCTACTAAGGGCAATGATCTCAAACCTACTTCAAGCGCTTCCAAGAATTGAAAGCTCTATGCCCCTCATGGTTTCGATGATGTCAAGTTCTTTGGAAAACCTCATTGGGGATTACCCAAGCATTGAGGGCAATATTCTTGCATCAAAGCCCAAGGCGTGGAAGAAGTGATCACAATTTCCTACCAACTCATGGATCAAGTTCAAACATGGATCCGTGCAAGGCAATAACGACAACAAAAGGAAATTTGATGACCGTCGAGGCAACACTTCAAACAACTACCACCACAACAACTCTTTCCATCACAATAATAACAGTAACAACAACAACCAAGGCCATGAATAATCACAATCAACACCGCAACAACAATCCCAACACATACCACCAAAACCAAACAACCACCACAATCAACAAAACCAGTAGGCAAGAAGTTGCGCGGCTTATGCTTCTACCCCGCCATCGGAAGAAGCTATCTTTGGATCACAACCTTTGTGCACTCGATGTAACCTCGCATCATGTGGGACGTTGTACTATTAAGTGTGGAAAGTGTAACAAGGTGGGCCATACCCACAAGGATTGCAAAGCCTCACGCATCGAAGTAACCTTCAACCCATTGGAATAACTTGCTTTGGATGTGGAGAAGCTGGACATGTCAAGAGTAGATGCCCAAAACTGTACGGGAACAACAACAACAACAACAACAACCCTGCTAGAGCAAGAGCTTATGTGCTAGGAGATGGGGATGCACAAGAAAACCCGGACGTCGTTACGGGTACGTTTTCACCCAATCATCATTTAGCTAAAGTGTTATTTGATTCTGGAGTCGACAAGAGCTTTGTGTCTTCTAAGTTTGCACCTTTGTTAAAAGTCACCCCAACCGCCTTAGATACCACCTATGAAGTAGAGTTAGCCGATGGAAAAATAGTAGGAACTAACACTGTCCTTCGAGGTTGCAACCTATCTCTATCCAATCACCCGTTTGATATAGACCTTATGCCTATTCAACTTGGTAGCTTCGATGCTGTCATTGGCATGGATTGGCTATCCAAGAATCGTGCAAGAATCATCTGTGACGAGAAAGTCGTTCACCTTCCTCTCGATGGCGAAACTCTAATCATTCGGGGTGATCGTAGTAAAACCCGATTGAATATCATCTCGTGCGTCAAGACTGCAAAGTACATAGAAAAAGGATGTCACATTTTTCTTGTTCAAGTAACGGAGAAGAAGACTGCGGATGAAAAACAACTAAAAGATGTCCCCGTGGCTAGGAACTTTCCCGAAGTATTTCCTGAAGACTTGCCTGGCCTTCCTCCGGTTCGGCAAGTAGAATTCCAAATCGAGTTAGTCTTGGGAGCGGCACCGTGGCACGAGCACCTTATAGATTGGCACCCTCGAACTACAAGAATTGTCGACCAACTACAAGAACTATCCGAAAAGGATTCATTCGACCGATTTCTTCGCCTTGGGAGCTCGGTCTTATTTGTCAAAAGAAGGATGGATCTTTTCGTATGTGTAGATCGATTACCGTGAAATTTGAACAAGCTAACGGTGAAGAATCGATATCCATTGCCTAGAATTGATGATTTGTTTGACCAACCGCAAGGGTCAAGCGTCTACTCCAAGATTGATCGAGATATGGGTATCACCAACCGAGAGTTAGAAGAAGATATTCCAAAAGTCGCCGAACACGATCACGCCACTATGAGTTCCAAGTGATGCCATTTGGTTTGACGAATGCACCGGTATTTATGGACCTAATGAACCGAGTGTGCAAACCTTAGTTGGACAAATTTGTGATTGTGTTTATCGATGACATTCTCATCTACTCCCGCAACAAGGAAGAACATACTGAACACTTGAAAGCCATTCGGAACTACTCAAGAAAGAAGAATCAGTATGCTAAGTTTTCCAAGTGCGACTTACGGATTCAAAAGTACAATTCCTTGGTCATGTGATAGATAGTAATGGTCTTCATGTTGATACTGAAAAAATTGAAGCTGTTAAAGATTGGTCATCCCCTACTACCCCAACCGAAATACGCCAATTTTTAGGTCTTGCTGGTTATTATCGAAGATTTATTGAAGGATTCTCAAAAATCGCTAAACCTCTAACGGAGCTAACCCAGAAAAAGAAAATTTTTGACTGGGGTGAAGAACAAGAGTTAGCCTTTCAACTCTTAAAACAAAAGCTTTGTGAAGCTCCTATCTTAGCCTTACCCGATGGAGTAGAAGATTTTGGGGTCTACTGTGATGCATCACACCTAGAGTTAGGTGCGGTATTGATGCAAAGAAACAAGGTGATCGCTTATGCTTCGCGACAACTCAAAACTCACGAAAAGAACTACACTACCCATGACTTGGAATTGGGAGCCGTGGTTTTCGCTCTCAAAATATGGAGACATTACCTATATGGAACCAAGTGTACGATGTCTACCGACCATAAAAGTCTCCAACACATTCTCGATCAAAAGGAGTTAAACATGCGACAACACCGATGGCTAGAATTGCATAGTGATTATGACTGTGAAATCCGTTATCACCCCGGAAAAGCAAATGTCGTGGCTGATGCTCTTAGTCGAAAGGATCGACCTAAACCTCTTCGAGTAAGATCTTTGGGCATGATAATTAAGTCACCCCTTCCATAAAAAATCCTTGAAGCTCAAGTCAAGCTCTCAAACTGAAACCGTCCCAACGAGAATCTTTGGAATCTTGGGAAAATGAGAATGGTTTTGCGAAAGATCGGATGGAACCTTATGTTTTGGCGATAGAAGTTGGATACCACTTTATGGAGGAATACGGGAACTCATTATGCATGAGTCTCACAAGTCTAAGTATTCCATTCACCCGGGATCCGACAAAATGTACCAGGATCTCAAGAAGCTTTATTGGTGGCCAAACATGAAGGCCGAGATTGCAACGTATGTCGGGAAATGTCTTACATGTTCTCGAGTCAAAGCCGAATGTCAAAAGCCCTCCGGATTGTTAACTCAACCCGAACTCCCAGTTTGGAAATGGGAAAGAATCACCATGGATTTCATAACCAAACTGCCAAAGACTGCTAGAGGTTACGATACCATTTGGGTTATCATCGATTGCCTTACCAAGTCCGCTCATTTCTTACCCATCAAGGAAAATGACGAAATGGAAACCCTTGCTCAACTATACCTGAAGGAAATTGTATCACGACATGGAGTGCCAATTTCCATCATTTCGATGTGACAGTCGTTTACCTCTCACTCGGAAATCTCTTCAAAGGCTTTAGGCACTCGTTTGGATATGAGTACCGCATATCATCCTCAAACCGATGGCCAAAGCGAAAGGACTATCCAAACCTTGGAGGACATGCTCGAGCATGTGTGATCGATTTTGGAAAAGGTTGGGATAAACACTTACCTTTGGCGGAATTCTCCTACAACAATAGTTACCACGCTAGCATCAAGGCACCCCATTCGAGGCACTTTATGGTCGAAAGTGTCGATCGCCCGTTTGTTGGGCGAGGTTGGAGATGCCCAACTCATGGACTGAGCTTGTCCAAGAAACAACCGAGAAGATTGTGCAAATTGTCAACGACTTCAAGTGCTAGAGATCGACAAAAGAGTTACGCCGATGTTAGAAGGAAAACATGGAATTTCAAGTTGGTGATCGAGTTATGTTGAAAGTATCACCTTGGAAAGGAAAGGTTCGATTCGGAAAACGAGGAAAGTTACACCCTCGATACATTGGCCCTTTCAAGATTCTGGAGAGAATCGGCCCGGTTGCATACAAGCTTGAACTCCCGGAAGAACTTAGTAGAATACACCCTACCTTCCATGTCTCAAATCTGAAGAAATGCTTGTCGGATGAATCTCTTGTTGTTTCGCTAAAAGAGATTAAACTCGATGACAAGCTCAACTTTGTCGAAGAACCAATTGAAATCATGGATAGGGAAGTCAAGCGACTTAAGCAAAGTCGCATTCCTATCGTCAAGATTAGATGGAACTCCAAGAGAGGACCGGAGTACACGTAGGAGCGCGAAGACACCATGCGTGTTAAGTACCCACATCTATTTGCAAATTGAACCCCGACAACCACCGTAAACTAAAATTCCGCGGACGGAATTCTCTTAAGGGGTTGGTACTGTAGCCACCTGTAAAATTTCACTATCATCAATTTTCATATTAATAAACTAGATTGTTTATCAAAACTTATTTGAGTTAAGTTGAGCATTTTAGCATGTATGTTTCATTTTATTGCATAAAAATTTATGCATCTCCGAGTAGTCTTATTTAATCATGCCCGATATTTACTGATAGCTAAATCAGTCTCACAAGAAATTTTATTGTCTTACGAGCCGCACGCGTACCGACACTCAATTAGTTATGGCTAATGTCAAATAAATATTTTCTGTGTTGGAATTAATATTTTTATTTTTACCTTTATAAAAACATGCTCAAGATTTATGTTACACGTTTTGTCAAAGCGTCAAACCAGGACACCACGACACAGACTTAAGCTCAAACGGGACACGAAATACATAATGTAAAAATTTAAAATAATCCCCCTTCAAAAATTTAGCCTTGCCGCCCCATCCAATCCATAGTGTCACATGTTTCTCTTAAAAACTTGTGACAAAGTCACTTTACATACATGATTGACAGGTGTGTTGGGCTCAAGGGAGATGTTCGGAGTGTAGACACTAGTGAGTGAAAAATCAAACTCATATTCATGCGTCATAGTTGAATCCTATAGAAACGATGAGTTAATAGAAAGTGATGTTTATGGTCAACCAATGTTTATCTAACATTTTTACTAGATTTTTATTAACAATGGTTTTTTAACAACAATGATACTTAACTTCACCTATGTTTTTGGCATTCTAGTGGAATATTACTTTTAGAAAGAAAATAGTTTTTAATTTGCATGAAAAACGGTTCTCCAGTAGTACGGTTCCCTTTGAAAAGGGATCCGGCTAGTACATTTGCCGGGATCCGTAGATCAGTGATTCTGAAGCAGTTTTATGATGAAAACATAGGTTTTAGATCTTATAGTTTTATACCAAGATAAGTGTTTTAGCCTACAATTTTCTTTTAGCATGCATACATGACTTCTAATGTATCACGAAAAACAAAAGGAAATGATAAACACATTATGACAATAACCTAGATAAACTAGATTATTAGTAATATTTCATTTCAATGCTAAGGATGATACAAAGGATTGGGTATATAACCCCAATGTGATTAACAACACAAAGTATATGTCTCCGTATGTGAACTTCATCATAGGAACACAAGTGCGATGAGTGTTAAGGCGATGAGCACGAGGCGATGTAAACCATGTTGAAGACGATTCTTCTTGGTTTGGTTGATATGAAATAGAGGAGGATGAAGTTTTGAGTGAGAGGAAATTTTTAAATTGGAAGATTTGAAAAAGTGGGGATTTGATAAAGTGGGCGTCGAGTGGTTTATTTATGGAGAAGGAGAATTTTTGAAATTTGTGTTTTGTTTTATTATTGGATTAAAAAAAATAAAACACAAGTTTTATATACCATGACTTTAGACGAGAAAAATAACACGTATGTGAGAAAAAGGCTTCCTAATGAAGCTTCATCTAATACATGTATATGCACAAAAGATAATCATATAAATACCTAAATATGCATACTTAATTATCAAGCAAATGTCATTTTGGAGATAAGAAGAAAATCATACCTCCAGCGCACTTAGGAATGTCTTTACAAATGACACAACAAATGTCACTTAGACGATTCCGGCTCCTTTGTGTTTAAGATACCTTCTTAAGGAAGGTATTCTTGTTACCAAGCGATTCCTATAGCTTGGTGGGTATGAGCTTTGACTAATCAACATGACAAAGAAGATTAGTGCATTTTAAATAGGAAATAAATAATAAGAAATGTTGTCATCTAATCAACATCCAAACAAAGAGTTTTAAAAGACATGGTGTTTGTTTTTATGAAAAACCTTCTTTGTAGTTTTCAATTAACTATGGATCGTATCAAGTTTTTAAAGTACAATATACTTCAAGAAACTTGGTAACGAAGCTCTGATGCCAATTATGGAAAACTAGAAGGGGGGGGGTTGAATAGTTTTGCCAATTAAAACTTCATTTTAATCCATTTAGATCGACTTATGTCAATCTATTTGGATGTGTGTGTTGGATGTTGATAAACAAGCATA
The DNA here is from genome assembly GCA_022545495.1 of Chrysanthemum lavandulifolium. Lineage (NCBI taxonomy): Eukaryota > Viridiplantae > Streptophyta > Magnoliopsida > Asterales > Asteraceae > Chrysanthemum > Chrysanthemum lavandulifolium. The sequence goes on along the minus strand of CM040241.1, from coordinate 34,001,993 downwards.
TAAAGGTATGTAATGAAAAGATAAGAGTAAGAAGCACAAAACCACAACGCGAGTAATTATAGTGGTTCGGCTACAAGGACACCTTTCTTGCCTACTCTACTCCCGAGTCACCTACTCGAGAGTTCGTAATCACTACACCAATCTCCTTATGGCGGAGAAGCCTTCACAACGTCACCTACCCTTTTTCCGGTGCTAGGCTAACCACCGGGTTCTTTCACTCCAAGGTGAACCACACCTACTGTAGCCACCTGTAAAATTTCACTATCATCAATTTTCATATTAATAAACTAGATTGTTTATCAAAACTTATTTGAGTTAAGTTGAGCATTTTAGCATGTATGTTTCATTTTATTGCATAAAAATTTATGCATCTCCGAGTATTCTTATTTAATCATGCCCGATATTTACTGATAGCTAAATCAGTCTCACAAGAAATTTTCTTGTCTTACGAGCCGCACGCGTACCGACACTCAATTAGTTATGGCTAATGTCAAATAAATATTTTATGTGTTGGAATTAATATTTTTATTTTTACCTTTATAAAAACATGCTCAAGATTTGTGTTACACGTTTTGTCAAAGCGTCAAACCAGGACACCACGACACACACTTAAGCTCAAACGGGACACGAAATACATAATGTAAAAATTTAAAATAATCCCCCTTTAAAAATTTAGCCTTGCCGCCCCATCCAATCCATAGTGTCACATGTTTCTCTTAAAAACTTGTGACAAAGTCACTTTACATATGGTTACTTGGCTAAATGAATTTAAAGCACCCAACATGCTAATAACCATTGTTTATTTGGGCCAAAAGGACCCCCTTTTTCTGCATACCATCGAGCAACACAACAACCCTTTCAAAATTTATAAAGACAAATCACTTTGCCTATTAATACATGGTTCATAGAAAAGAAAGAACTATGCATGCAATTACCCAATGAACCAAGCATCACTTTAAGATTCCCTCTTGGTGTTTAAATCTCAGTCGAACAACTAGACTCACACACACATTTGCAAACATCACTAAAAACTCTTCACACATTCTCTTGATAAGCAAGGAGTCTTGGGAAATTGGTAAAGTCTTGATGTAATCTTTGGGTAAACCTTTGGAAGCACTTTGGGTTAGAAATCTTGGCTTCTTGTTTCTTTCTTGGTGGACACAAACACCTCACCCACTGTAAGGATTCTTGGTCTCATTAAACATGTGTTTCCATTGATTTTCTTATGTTACAAATATGCTTATGCTTAATAATAAGTTCTATGTTTAATATGTTAAACTAGAAAATGAGTTTCAAAATCTTCCTTGCACGACATATATATACACGTTAGATATACATGCAAAATTGACTAAGATTGTGTTTAAAAACTTGTGTGGTGATCTTGAACTTGTTAATACTTGTAAACATCTCAAAAATAAGCTAGTGCTTATTTGTTTGCTTACTCGACACCTCATAAACTTGTGACTATTTTGAGTTATTTTGGACTAAAAATGGCCAAGTAAACATAGATCTAAAGTTAACTTGAGTGTTGGTTCATCTGTGGAAAAGTGCCTATTAGCTTAATTATAGCTTACTTTTGTTTTCAAGTTCTTATTAGTTACTCTTGGACCTGTGTTCTCATTCGACAAGTATAAAACAATTTCAAACACAAGTAGGTTGACACACTACTCACTGTGGTATATATATAAAATGAGATCACTGTGCAAAAACTTAATATATACAAACTGTTTTGATAATGTTACACAAAAGGTTGAGTTGGTCTACTGGTTGGGACACAAGCTTTTATACGAGGGGTACAAGGTTCGACCCTTGTGCCTGTCACATTTCAATTATTTTTAATTTTGTGCACATCTAATACTTTTGAGATAATAAGGGTTAAATGTTATTTTCTTCAACTACGTTAACACAAATCAATTTGGTTAAGTTATAATTATATATTGCCGCGATTAAGAGTATTTTTGCAACATTTGATAAGAGGGGGAAACTAATAATTACGGACGGGTCATGCCCAATTTTTGTTAAAAATAACATACTTAGTTTATTTTCATAAAATTGACTAAATTACGAAAACTAGATATTAAATATAACATATTTTTTTTTTACTTATCACCCAATGATTTAATATAGTATACATACACTTATAAATACTTATAGTAGAACATAAACGCTTATATTATAAATACTTGACGTAAGTATTTATTATCTACCGACGACGTATAAACATCACAAATCCTTTACTTGTGAATATTTTTCCGTACTTAGTCATTTGGTTGCTTTCAAATCGAGGACTTATTCGTCATGACTATTTTCATACATTTATATACGTAAGCACTTTTCCAAGAGCCAAAACTTACAAGCATTTCAAAACTTATTTAAACTTAACCATTGCCACACAAGCGATAATAAACACAAACTCTTAAGAATACTTCAACCGTTTTCCGTACACTAAGTCGTGAATAAAAACAATAAACTAAGACTTGCCATACTATATATAGGTCGCGTGACGGTACTTCGTGCTCATACTACTTGACTTTACACTACTCGGATACTATTTGCTAAGGTGAGTTCGTAGCCTCGCTTTTACTTATTTATCAAACCCCGCGAGGGAGATGCATGCTATATAAGTAGAACACAAGTCTTTTTTTTAAACTGTATGCTTGCCTGATCATTATTATTATAGCCTAAGTTGCCTGCCATAAGTCCCTTATATCATGAACCATTAATCACTTGCGAGTGAACGCGAATATTGTGGATAGTACTATAGGAATTAACGACCCGACTCGGTTATCGGAAATAACCGGGCGCACTATATTGGTTAACTATGGAATTGGCAATTCCATCCGAGGGCAATATTATTACTTACACCATAATTAGGTGTATGCGATTAGTTTGGTGTCATGAGCTTAGTGCATAATAATAATCTCTGTTTTCCATGGTGATTGTATTCAAGCAATTATCATCTTTGCTTGTGTTCAACCATTTATTTAAACCTATGAATATCACTCAACATTTTGTTGATCTTTTAAGCATGCTTATCTCGGTACTAATTAGGATATCATGAAGGCACGGAGTGGACGTCTTGGGATGCTTGAAGTGGTGTTTTTAAATAAAGTATCATTTCGTAAACATTTGAACTATCTTTTATGTAAACTCAAAACTTGTGGTATTTTCTCTTGTGTTCCAAAACACTGAGTTTTATGAAATGGTAACAATCTTTTATTAAAAACGTCTCTTTAGAGTCGTTTTCTATGACTTATGACTGTGATCCTCTAAGTAATACCCCAAATAGTCTTCCGCTGTCACTTTGTGATTTTGGGGGTGTTACACCTACACAACGTCGCCTACCCTTTATCAGGTACTAGGCTAAGTACCTAGTTCTTTCACTCCAAGGTGAACCACACCTACACAACGTCGCTTACCCTTTATTAGGTACTAGGCTAGTAGTTCCATTGCAATGGAGGAACTACTACCCAACACTACACCAACGACTAATCCCAAAGGAGATCAACTCCTTTACAACATCATCAAGGACATCAATATCCTTGGATCTAGTACTAATCTATCTTGTAATACCTGAAATTCTAAAATTCACAAAAAGACCAAAATACCCCTACAATCAAAAGTATGAAAAATTAATTCAAAAGAATACCAAATAAGATATGTAAATTCAGAGAATTTTAAGAAATATCTCACATGATCTAAATAAATATTAAACACTTTGTAAAGGTAATTTTATAGTTTACAATTTTATAAAAATTAGTTTTGTATTTTTATATTAGCCGAAAATATTTAATTAACTTTATAAAAGAAATAAAACTAAATAAAAGCCCAATATAATTTATATTATTAAAAGACCATTTATTTTAAGTCCAATACATATTAAAGCCCACAAGAAAAATTGGAAAAGTATATATATACATAGATTCGGTTCACTTTTATCCCTAATTGCCGATTAACTCTAAACCGACTCCAAAACCCTTCACAAATCGACTTCCAGTTTCCAGAGGCTGAGACCATTTTTCTTGGACGAGATTCAAGGCATAGAAGGTGGGAAAAATAGTGGTTGAGTTCCAGAATTGCTGTGGTGATCGTTGTGAGTTTTTGAAAAGATTAGGGTTTCGACAAAAGGAGGTTTTTGTGTTTTCTTGTTCTATCGATTCAAGCTCTTCAAGGGTATGTTCCTAATGTTATTCTCAGTCCTATAAGTCGTATGTAACACATAAAATTAGCCATGCATGATTTACAAGTCGTATGAAATTATTCAAACCTAAAACCCTAAAAGCATATATAATTAACGATTGAGCCTATAATATTTTTAGAGATCATGAATTGATTTTTCCAGAAGTTGATACATGTTATAAGACCTGAGTAAAATACATGTTTATGAATTTGAAGCTTGTGTGATTTGTTTTGGGTTTTTCTTGATTCGAAAAGCATAAAAGGAAAGGTTTTTAAAAGGGGCGATTAGGGTTTTCATGAACTAGGGTTTCCTCGTAATCATTGAAGGTAATTAATGAAGTATTAATGATAAGCTAATGATTGGTGTAACCTAGGTTTAGGGCTTGCTTTTGAATTATGCCCTATTCGGCTTTATATAAAAGTTTGGGTAGGTTTTGTAAATATTGAAACTTAAAGGTTATTTTTGTAAAACAGTAAAATACATGTACTAAACGTATAAAATAAGTGTGGGGTTAAGCGTGTGATTTTGGATATTTAGAGGGCTATTCGAATTATATTTAACTAAAAGGGTATGTTTTGTAAATTCTAAAACCTTTGGGCTAAAAGTGTAAATCTGATAATAGAAGGTTAGAACGTATAATTAAAGATTTTAAAGGTGCAACATGTAATTTTGGGTAATTATGGGACAACATGTGTAAATGAATTTCGTAAGGACATGTGTGAGTGTGAGTTAATTTCCGTTTGAGTTTTCGTGCATTCTAGGTCAAAGTGGAAATCATTAAAGGAAGTAACATGTTAAATTGAATACGTAATAAATGATGTAAAAGGTATGGAAACCCTAGAACTAAATGGGAAGTTGATTAAAGGTTAAAAGTTAATTGTGTAATTTCGTTATTTCATGTGAGTTATAAAATTATGTGAACTACTTTGAAAGAGAGTCTTAAAATCCGTCTTTGACATTTGTAAAACCTATGCTATGAATAATGATCATATAAGCTCTTGAAGAAGATATTTATCATATTTAACCCATACGTTTGGCTAATTAATAATTGAAACCCTAAAGCGTTGGAATTCGTCATAAACTAAAAATGGGAAGAATCGACAACTTTAAAAGTATTAATGAGATTAATCCGTTATACTAATAAGTATTAAATAATCATAATCCGTGTAGATTCGTTGGAGGAGACGCAAGTCACATCTTCGTATTCGCTCATTTGTTGCTTTTCTCTCATTTGCTTTAAGGTACGGATATTCTGCCTTACTTTAAGACACTTGTGTTATCGTTCGAGATATTCGACCTTTTCAATAAGGTCCCTCATGTTTTCCTTCTCTCGTCATTCTCTCATGCTTATTAGGATTTCCGATGCCATTGCTATGAACCCTTTTCGAATGTTTGATCCATCACTTATCTCGAATTTATGTTCTAGTGAACTATGCAATATCCGATGTGAACTTATGTTAGGAAGACTTTGTTATATACATTTGTTGAACCTCGCTACATTTGGGTTATGAACTTATGATTATGAACCTCGTTATGAACTTCGTTTATGAACATATGATATGCCACTATGATATGAACTTATGATTTCGACTATCCGAATATGAACTTTAGGATATGAACTATCGATATGATTCTCGACCTTGTGTGTGACTATGATCCGTGTTATATCCGAAATCTGTTTGACTTAAGTTGGTTGACTATAACCAAACATTTAACTAGTCATGGGGTTCCATGTCCGTATCGATGATGCACCTCGATATGACTCTAGGCGATGAGTGATGTTCGCCACGTCTCGGATGGTGAAGCATATTTGTGAATATGTAGGAAGGGCGATGGATGCATCCTAGATCGATCATTATCCGATATGTTATCCGGTGAATGATGTCGCAGGCAATACGCTGCGTCTTCACAAAATTCTGGGAGCTAGCTACTCCATATATGTACATTTATTTTCTGAAGTTACTTTTGAAGAAGAAAGATATTTCTGATGTGATATGTTAGTGAATGTGCTTATGACGTATTTGTTTAAGTGATTTTAATTGCCATGATAGAATAAGATTGTAACATGATTCGTATATCCGATATTATGATTTGTTATTGTTACGTGAATGTGTTGATCTGCAAGATGAATGTGCTAGTGTATAATTGAGTGTTTTGAAGGTTAATTATCATGCGCATAAGTGACCGCCATGTTTAAAATCTGCTAAGGTTAGGATTTGATCCGAGAACCGGTTTAGCTATTATGTCCGCCATGACCGTCTCGCTATTTTCATTGCTATACTATTGCATCAAGAGTATTAAAAGTTGATTAATTGATTTGTATGGATGCCATATTTATTTGATAGAAGTGTTTTCCGTTAGTTTTGAGACTTTCCGTTTGGCTTATACGTAGTATGTTATTCTTGATATGCTAAGTGTTTGGTTGTTCGATGTGTTTGTTTCGTGTCTTTGATGTGCTATGTGATGTCTAAACTGTTATGTATTTGTTTGGATTTACGATATTTGTGCTTCCGCAAATTCTAAAAGATCCTCGTCATTATTTCATTTTGATTTCGTAATTGTATATTTACTCTGTTTTAGCTTTTGTTTCGTTATATCCGCTCACTTGGGCTTTGTAAGCTCACCAAGACTTTTCTTTTCTGCGGCGGTATTAAGCATTTCAAGATGAGCTTATGGGATAGCCGATCCGGGTTTGAGAGTAGAGTGAGAGCAAGACTTTACCATAGAGATCTTAGATTTATTTTGAAGTTTTATCTATTTATGTTTTCTTTTTAGATATTTTGTAAAGGCTTCCGCTTTTGTATAGTTTTTATAGTTCGATATGAAACCGTATTGTGATATCTTTACCCTTGTCGGCCTGGGTGTTACAATTTATGGTATCGAGCTCTAGGTTTTAGGACCCTTAGAGCTTAGGCTATGACCGTGAGAAGTGGGTAGATTTAGGATTTTCCTTCTGCGTGCTTCTTTGCGTACTCTATCGTATTTAAGTTTTCTTGATAGTTGGAATTTCTTTTAGATGGTTATTCCCGTCGCTAGTTCATCGATAGGAATAATCGAGGACCGGCTAGGCAACATAAGGAGAAGACGAAGTGGGCGTTATCATTGCTACGGGCTGCACGAGGTATGGTAAGGTGAAGAGGACTAACAAGAGGATAAAAGTTCCGCCAATATGTGGCCATGTACCATCGAGGAGAAGTCGACCACGAGGACCATTGACGGAGAGATGGTGGAAGAATATGAAACCAAGGTTGTTGACAACGAAGGTTTCACTACTAGATATCCCGGAGGTGTCCCAAGTTCGTTGAGGATGAAGGAGTAGGACAAGTTGAGAATCGCGATCCGTATGCCTTCGTGGATCGTGTGCGGGAGGAGGAAGAGAGGAAGCGTAAAGGTGGCTTTGCTAGTCGCTTCCTACCACAGCATGAAGGACACAAGAACGGATGGATAAGCGAGGAGGAGGAGGAAGAAGAGGAACCTAAGGAAGAGTATGAGGTGGAGTCGGAAACGGAGTCTCGGCCACTAGTAGGTTCAATCCGATACAAGAATAGGAGTTTTGTTTCGATTTGTTACTCTCGTTATGAGAATTTTCCGACGCTTGATTTCGAGCTAGACCTTTTGTTTTTTTGACGTTTGAATCTAGGATTTTAAGTTTTGTTTTGGAAGATCATCTTGAGACGATTCTGCGAATTTGTTTGATTGATGGAAATAAAACAAGATTTTGAAGTATAATTTCTGTCTGATGTTGTTTCTTTCTTAATAGATTCGCTAAGTTTCCGTTAGTTCTCATAAGTTTCGTCAGCTGTTAGTTTTCTTGGTGATGTTGTTTAATTTCCGTTTGAATGAAGTATGGCCATCATGATGGTATACTAAGGTGTATCTGGTTTGTTATAGTATGTTACTTGCTATCTGTGTAATATCCGTATGTGGTATGTTTTGTTTTGATATTAGCTATGTGTATTGTCATGACCCGAGACCGAATATAATGACAATAAGAACTTGTTATGTGATGCAAGTATTATGACCTTTGATCAACGTAATAATACCGAGATCACATAATCTGAATTTATTGAAGGTATACGATGTCCGGGAAATGCCCGTGGTTGATGTGTGTATAGGTTTGACTTATATCATTATTTGGCGCCTCTGTTTCGCTTGAATTCGTACCTATTTGTGAGATGTTCGTCGATATCTGCTTTATATAAGATTTGTGTGTTTGGGATCCGAAGTTGTTATGATGTGCGTGACCCTCTAGATTTCTATGACTATCTTAACCTTATATGTCTTCCCATATTTCGCGACTTTTGAGGTCGATAGGATTTATTTCGCCTATACATATGATGTCCTCATCATTTGATATATGAATATGTTAGAATTTGTCGTTTGATTTTCTCGTCTCATCATTTCTCCGCCATTATTCTAATGAGTATATAATTATCTATTATAAGTATTTGACTATTTATTTGATTTCTGAATACGTATGAGATTGAATATTCTGATAAGAAATCCATTTGATTCGAGATAAGATTAATGTTCGATATATTCTTAGAAATTCTGAAATCGATTCGTTCTACATTACGTTCGCCTTGTCCAATTTCGAGGACGAAATTTTCTTTTAGAGGGAAGAATTGTAATACCGAAATTTCTAAAATTCACAAAAGACCAAAATACCCCTACAATCAAAAGTATGAAAATTAATTCAAAAGAATACCAATAAGATATGTAAATTCGAGAATTTTAAGAAATATCTCACATGATCTAAATAAATATTAAACACTTTGTAAAGGTAATTTTATAGTTTACAATTTTATAAAAATTAGTTTTGTATTTTTATATTAGCCGAAAATATTTAATTAACTTTATAAAAGAAATAAAACTAAATAAAAGCCCAATATAATTTATATTATTAAAAGACCATTTATTTTAAGTCCAATACATATTAAAGCCCACAAGAAAAATTGGAAAAGTATATATATACATAGATTCGGTTCACTTTTATCCCTAATTGCCGATTAACTCTAAACCGACTCCAAAACCCTTCACAAATCGACTTCCAGTTTCCAGAGGCTGAGACCATTTTTCTTGGACGAGATTCAAGGCATAGAAGGTGGGAAAAATAGTGGTTGAGTTCCAGAATTGCTGTGGTGATCGTTGTGAGTTTTTGAAAAGATTAGGGTTTCGACAAAAGGAGGTTTTTGTGTTTTCTTGTTCTATCGATTCAAGCTCTTCAAGGGTATGTTCCTAATGTTATTCTCAGTCCTATAAGTCGTATGTAACACATAAAAATTAGCCATGCATGATTTACAAGTCGTATGAAATTATTCGAAACCTAAAACCCTAAAAAGCATATATAATTAACGATTGAGCCTATAATATTTTTAGAGATCATGAATTGATTTTTCCAGAAGTTGATACATGTTATAAGACCTGAGTAAAATACATGTTTATGAATTTGAAGCTTGTGTGATTTGTTTTGGGTTTTTCTTGATTCGAAAAGCATAAAAAGGAAAGGTTTTTAAAAAGGGGCGATTAGGGTTTTCATGAACTAGGGTTTCCTCGTAATCATTGAAGGTAATTAATGAAGTATTAATGATAAGCTAATGATTGGTGTAACCTAGGTTTAGGGCTTGCTTTTGAATTATGCCCTATTCGGCTTTATATAAAAGTTTGGGTAGGTTTTGTAAATATTGAAACTTAAAGGTTATTTTTGTAAAACAGTAAAATACATGTACTAAACGTATAAAATAAGTGTGGGGGTTAAACGTGTGATTTTGGATATTTAGAGGGCTATTCGAATTATATTTAACTAAAAGGGTATGTTTTGTAAATTCTAAAACCTTTGGGCTAAAAGTGTAAATCGATAATAGAAGGTTAGAACGATAATTAAAGATTTTAAAGGTGCAACATGTAATTTTGGGTAATTATGGGACAACATGTGTAAATGAATTTCGTAAGGACATGTGTGAGTGTGTGAGTTAATTTCGTTTGAGTTTTCGTGCATTCTAGGTCAAAGTGGAAATCATTAAAGGAAGTAACATGTTAAATTGAATACGTAATAAATGATGTAAAAGGTATGGAAACCCTAGAACTAAATGGGAAGTTGATTAAAGGTTAAAAGTTAATTGTGTAATTTCGTTATTTCATGTGAGTTATAAAATTATGTGAACTACTTTGAAAGAGAGTCTTAAAATCCGTCTTTGACATTTGTAAAACCTATGCTATGAATAATGATCATATAAGCTCTTGAAGAAGATATTTATCATATTTAACCCATACGTTTGGCTAATTAATAATTGAAACCCTAAAACGTTGGAATTCCGTCTGTCACTAAAAATGGGAAGAATCTGACAACTTTAAAAGTATTAATGAGATTAATCCGTTATACTAATAAGTATTAAATAATCATAATCCGTGTAGATTCGTTGGAGGAGACGCGAAGTCACATCTTCGTATTCGTTCATTTGTTGCTTTTCTCTCATTTGCTTTAAGGTACGGATATTCTGTCTTACTTTAAGACACTTGTGTTATCGTTCAGATATTCTGACCTTTTCAGTAAAGGTCCCTCATGTTTTCCTTCTCTGTCATTCTCTCATGCTTATTAGGATTTCGATGCCATTGCTATGAACCCTTTTCGAATGTTTGATCATCACTTATCCGAATTTATGTTCTAGTGAACTATGCAATATCGATGTGAACTTATGTTAGGAAGACTTTGTTATATACATTTGTTGAACCACGCTACATTTGGGTTATGAACTTATGATTATGAACCTCGTTATGAACTTACTTATGAACATATGATATGCCACTATGATATGAACTTATGATTTCGACTATCCGAATATGAACTTTAGGATATGAACTATCCGATATGATTCTCGTGACCTTGTGTGTGACTATGATCGTGTATATCCGAAATCTGTTTGACTTAAGTTGGTTGACTATAACCAAACATTTAACTAGTCATGGGGTTCCATGTCCGTATCGATGATGCACCTCGATATGACTCTAGGCGCGAGAGTGATGTTCGCCACGCTCTCGATGGTGAAGCATATTTGTGAATATGTAGGAAGGGCGTATGGATGCATCCTAGATCCGATCCGTTATCCGATATGTTATCCGGTGAATGATGTCGTAGTGCAATACGCGTCTTCACAAAATTCGGGAGCTAGCTACTCCATATATGTACATTTATTTTCCGGTTACTTTTGAAGAAGAAAGATATTTCTGATGTGATATGTTAGTGAATGTGCTTATGACGTATTTGTTTAAGTGATTTTAATTGCCATGATAGAATAAGATTGTAACATGATTCGTATATCCGATATTATGATTTGTTATTGTTACGTGAATGTGTTGATCTGCAAGATGAATGTGCTAGTGTATAATTGAGTGTTTTGAAGGTTAATTATCTGTCTGCATAAGTGACCTGCCATGTTTAAAATCTGCTAAGGTTAGGATTTGATCCGAGAACCGGTTTAGCTATTATGTCCGCCATGACACATCGCTATTTTCATTGCTATACTATTGCATCAAGAGTATTAAAAGTTGATTAATTGATTTGTATGGATGCCATATTTATTTGATAGAAGTGTTTTCCGTTAGTTTTGAGACTTTCCGTTTGGCTTATACGTAGTATGTTATTCTTGATATGCTAAGTGTTTGGTTGTTCGATGTGTTTGTTTCGTGTCTTTGATGTGCTATGTGATGTCTAAACTGTTATGTATTTGTTTGGATTTACGTATATTTGTGCTTCCGAAATTCTAAAAGATCCTCGTCATTATTTCATTTTGATTTCGTAATTGTATATTTACTCTGTTTTAGCTTTTGTTTCGTTATATCCGCTCACTGGCTTTGTAAGCTCACCGCACTTTTCTTTTCTGCGGCGGTATTAAGCATTTCAAGATGAGCTTATGGGATAGTGATCCGGGTTTGAGAGTAGAGTGAGAGCAAGACTTTACCATAGAGATCTTAGATTTATTTTGAAGTTTTATCTATTTATGTTTTCTTTTTAGATATTTTGTAAAGGCTTCCGCTACTGTTTAGTTTTTTATAGTTCTGATATGAAACCGTATTGTGATATCTTTACCCTTGTCGGGTCGGGGTGTTACATATCTTGTACATCAAAACACACCATATCGAATGTACATCTAAGGCACCTTTCACTAATGCCTTTAACTAGATCTTCAAGACACCCTTCACTAATGTCTTGTGTCTTGACTTCTAAGCACCCTTCAATAATGCTTCTAGTCTTGACTTCTAAGCACCTACCACAAGTGCTTATGATATAGACGATAGATACCCTTCACTAATATCTTCGTCGTGACACTTGAGACACCTTTCACAAATGTCTTCAATACTTCTTAGGAAAAGAAAAACAATCATCAACAAGAAGACTTCAGTAGTCTTGATGATGAGGAAGCATGGCAACTTATGGACTTGAGCTTGCTCGACTTCAAAGGTGGTGATCTCGCCTTTAAGAGGAACCTAGAAGATCACACAAAAACAAAACTACAAACATAGATCTCTTGGATCCGAGGTTAGAGAGTTTTAACTCTAGGGAAAGTATGTTAGAAAGGGTGAGCAACAATGAAGAAATGGCTCACTATTTATAGAGGAAAAATCTGCTGCACGGATCCTACGGATCCCTTCCACAAGGATCCGTCTAGCGAAAGTTAGGGATCCGTGGACGCTCCTCTTTACCCATGGGTATTTTGGTTATGGGTCATGGGTTGATCCATGGGTCTTTAGCTAGATACAATGTATCTCTTGAGTGCAATGCACCTAGTCACATGGGTATGGGTCAATACCATGGGTTATGGATATTATCCATATATGATATAAGCATGATGTCATGCAATGGGTTATGGGTCAAGCTCCATGAGTCATGGGCTTTGGGTTGTACCCAACTACATTCAATGTACTTGCCCAATGGGTTATGATACTTAAGTTTCTACCCATTTATATTACCCAATATACTACTGATAAGGTTTTAAAATGTACCTTTTTGAGGGGTCGTTTAAGCCTTTATTTGATCACTTTTGTATCCGTTATTGCTTAATATCATTCCTTTTTACTTTTTAGGTCTCTTGAAGGCAAAAGATGAAATGGCACTTATTTAGACGAAAAGGCGCGAATATCTGAAGAAAATGGCCAAAGTCGAATCGAGACACTCAAAGTCTTGAAAACATAAGGTGGCGTCGGTGTTAAATGCGCGCCGTCGGAGGATTTTGTGACGGACGAAGCCAAAACTCCTATTTTCAAGTGACGACGTCAAGTTATAAAAGAGTAGGCCGTCGCAACTCAGACGGCCTAGATGCAACCCAGACGGCGTCAGAATGCTTGATTAAATCTTTGTGAACCTTAGAATATGACTCCTTGAGTAGTTGTAAGCTAAACCATCCAAAGAGTGCCTTAGAGTAAGAGTTTATTATCCCTAGTGGGTTTTGTAGACGAGACCCTTTGGTAAGTTCAAAGAGTTAGGGAGAAACGCATACCCTACAACCTTAGACACACAACACAACTAGGAATAAGGACGTGACAATTCAACCACCAATAGGAGATAATTAAGGAGTAGTAAAACCTAAGTAAACACATCTTTAAACTATCATACGAGCACACATTAATTAGACATAGACTACATACACCTTAGATTAGATAATTAGATAAGTAGAGTAATCGGTGAAATACCAACCCCAAATTCAAACCCCGAGATTCGTACCTTTCCATTTCATAAAATATAAAAAATACAAAATAATCTTCCTCAACCCCAACCTTAGCGTAGTAACTTCTCACTAGCATTCCTATTCCCTAGAGAGCGATATCAATACCCGTGGCTTACCCTAATACTATACTACAATGATTAGGTTCATCGCCTAGGGTGTTGAAAAACTTGCTCGACGAAAGGAAGTTCCTTTGACCCGAACGACGCGTGTAGCGTTATCAAGTTTTGGCGCATTGCGGGAATAGAATAGCTAGTTAGTAGTCCACCTCATTTAGGTTTCTTTGCTTGATTCCTATCAAGTAAACTTTTTCTCATTCTTAGCTTTCTCTTGGTCTATCCCCTTCTTTGTGACCTTTGTTCGTAACACCATCACTTTTAGTCATGGAAGGTGATAACCACCCACCATTCATCAACCCACCACCAATTGACCCGCCAAGAGCCCGTACTCTTGGTGAATACTCGAGACCAAGCCACTTAGGCTATAGGAACACCATTGAGCTTCCCGACCAAGCCCAACTACGGCCCGCAATCCGGCACCATATGGTTGGTGCAAAGCGGATGTGCATTCCATGGACTTCGTTCAGAAGATCCAAATCGAGATCTTAGGGATTTCCTTAAAATTTTCGATTCCATCGACCTTGATGCTACTACTCGGGAGACCAGCGCTGCGTCTTTTCTAATTCTCTCTCGGGACCAAGCTAGTAATTGGCTTGAGCGACTTCCACGGCTCCATCTCAAGTTGGGATGATCTTACCTCTCGCTTCCTTGCTCAATTTTTCCCATCGGGAGAATCACTAAGCTTAGGAATGACATCTTGATATTCCAACAACGTCGTGGTGAATCTCTCTACGAAGCATGGACTCGATTCAAGGACTTACTTCATAAAGTCCTCATCACGGCATTGATCTTTAGCTCCAAGTCCAAATCTTTTATGATCATGTCAACTTCCCACCAAGCGATCCATTGACGGCGGCGGTGGAAAACTTAGTGATCTCACCGCGGAAGAATCATGGGGTATAATAGAGGACCTTGCCTCTATGACAACGAAAGTTGGGATGACCCCGTGAGCTGCCCAAAACCATTAAGGCAATCTCCTTGCCTCCCATTAACTCACAACCTCCCGACCGTAGGATGGTCGAACTTGATGATCAAGTTAAATTCCTAATGAGTTCCTACGAAAATCCTAAGTCCTCACGTCAAGGGAATAAAATCACTCTACCTTGTGAGTTATGTAGTGGTCCCCATGACACTCGTGATTGCACAAGACTCACCGAACAAGCTTTTGCGGACTACGCCTCCATGCGTACCGATGGAGTGGGAGAGAAGTGGTAAACTTTCAAGCCAGAACAAAACAACTTAGGAAAATCTTACAATCCCTCGTGGAGAAATCACCCTAACCTTAAGTGGAACCAAAACTCAAGCACACCCCAAAGCTCATCTAGTCCACCTAATAGGTTCAACTCTCTAAACACCGGGAACCCCACTAATCTTGAGGCAACTGTATCTAGATTCCTGTCATCTCAAGAGACTCGATTGACTAAGCTTGAAGCCGATTTTAAGCAAAGACAAAGCGAGATGACAAACAAGCTTGATGCCATCTTAAAGCCTTCAATGAGCGGAAGTTGGAGCACTCCCAGTGATACTATAAAGAATCCAAAAGTGAATTCGATTTAAATCGACTTCATGTTCTTGTTCACCATGGAGAATGCACATCCATGCCCTCACACCCAATGGTTCACTAGGTAAATGCTATCAAAAGGGTTCCAAGCCATCCAAAATGAGGTACAAAGGCCTGCACCATTGGTAGAACCTAATCTTGAGAAACCCACAACCAAGAATCCAAACCTAGTTTAGAGGAGGAGTACAAGGAACTCCATCAAGAAAAACCGATTCTTGAGGTCTTAGCTCATGCACCTTATTATAATGCGTTAAAAGAAAAATATGAGTTAGAACTTAAGCTTGGAAAACATGGGTCCGCTTTTGTGCGAAATAATTTACCTAAGAAGTTAGACGATCCCGGGCTATTTACTCTTCCGTGTAGGCTTAGAACTTCCAAACCTCTCGACGCTCTAGCCGACTTAGGGTCATGCATCAATCTTGTTCCGTTGTCCCTCCATAGAACCCTTAACTTAGGTAAAATAAAACCAACGGAAACCATCTTAGGTCTAGCGGACGGTAGTGTTGCACGTCCGGTAGGAATAATAGAAGACATGGTAGTACACGTAGGAGAGTTGACTCTTTTGGCCGACTTTCATGTGCTAGACATGAATAAGGACCCGACATGCCCATTACTAGTAGGAAGAGGATTCTTAGCTACCGCTAGTGCCATCATCGATTGTAAGATGTCCAAGATAGTGGTAGGAGAGGGGAGTGCTAGGTCAATTTACGATGTCAAGAAGCATACTTACTACAAAGAAGAGGAAATCCCACATGAGCTTAGGTTGGATAGAGAGCCTTCTAGATATGGACCTTGGATTGATAAGAACCTCATAGGCCCCAAAGACCTTTTTACCTAGATGAAACCTTCATTAGTAAAGCAACTTTCAAGAAAAAGAAATGGCTAGGGACATGGGCCGAACCCGCTCGAGGCGCCTTAGTATTTAGGAAGATGACCGAGTTCCTAGGAGCTTGCCGTCAACCTTGTCATGAATAAGTGGAAAGTTGAGAAATCTAAACACAAATGGGATTGGGATAGACCGCCTAGTGACGGTGATGGAGAGTGGCACATTAGGATAACAATCTATGATCCCGATGGAGAGAAATTTGAAAAGGCATATCTAACCGAACGTACGACTAGGAACTTGAATGATAAGTTTGATCCTTATGACATTGTTGAGGATAGGCTTACTTATATCGGTACGTAGGAGCACGACTACGAGTCTAGCTACAAGACTCTTAAATAATGAAAAGCGCTTCATGGGAGGCAACCCATGCTTAATTGTTTGCTTGTTAGTGTCATATATCTTTTATTGATTGTTTATTCTCATGTTTAAATTTGTAAAAATGCTTTATTTTGTTTTTAACCTCGTCTTAATTGCATATAAAGGTATTTTACATAAAGGATAAGTGTAGGGAGGATTACACACATTTTTAAAAGAAACGTAAACATGAGAATAACAATTCATTAAAAGATATATATGTGTGTTTGTTCGAGTCAAATGCTTGTATCGAGTCATAATGGATGTTTTGCAGAAATTTTTCCAGATTCTAAAGATGTAAATTTTCGAATTTTTTCCGAAAATCGCAGACCGCTTTTGTCGGGATAACTGACGGCGTCGAGATCGCAACTGACGGCGTCGGGAAGGAGTAAAACAATGATTACTTTTTCTCGTTTCGAGCTACTTATAAATTTTGGAATTTTCCGGTCTTAATTTTCCGAAAATGCAGCAAACATCCATTCCACAAACATTATATCCTAGTTTAAATCGAGTCTTATATATATTATTACCGCGATTTTACATAAAGTTTTCGTTGTTTTCTTCAAGTGTGCGAGGTTTAATTTATCAAGAAGAAGTTACATAAGGCGGAAGGAGCTTTTCACGCATAAATTCTTCTTGGAAAGGATTTAACCACTACTTCACACACGGATCTTGCCGAGCTAATCGGGAGTACTAGTTTCTTTCGTTTTAATTACCTTCCATTATCATAACTTTGATACTTTCGGGAACATTGGGGACAATGCTCGGTTTAAGTGTAGGAGGGAAAATAAAGCGAACTTTGAAACTATGCTTATCCTTGAATATTTGCTTTGTCCAATTGTATTTGTGTAATAAACCATGAGAAAATGTCGGTTAGGGTAATTTTGCCACCAAATTAAAAAATTTTCATGATATATAGGAGTGGGCCATTAGTCTTAACAAAAGCGTCTCACGGATAGGAAGTTGCATGACTAGCACAAAAACCCTTTACCACCTAAATTCCACCCAAAATGTGAGGATCGCCCTTAGATTAGTAGGAATTAAAGCATTCATCTTTAATGCTTAGAGTGTGAACCGTAGTATAATAGATTCTATAACTTGTTTTGTGATGCATTCCGAGATCGCAAGTAAGACTACACTTGTGTAGTTAGGAATAACTAAATGATAAGAGGCATTAGGATAACCCTTGTTTGATACCCGTAATATAATTACTTCTTCCATCTCGGTTGAGTAATTCCCCACACCCTTTGCGTTGTACTCATCTTTAGTACACGATACCCTAGTTAACCCCTCGAGCCTATCCTTTTCGCGGTTCTCGTGATGTTTCGGTTTTCGAAATATCAATGAAAACATTGTTTACACCCCACCCCAAATATACACCCAAATCGCCTTAGCCTACCCTATATGCACTCACTTTTAGTGCATTATTGTTATCACCCTAAACCCTTAGTTCAATTATCGGTTGCTTGCATGAGTTGCTAAGTCGAGTCATATCCTTTGTATACTGATTTTGGGACGATTGGGATTCATGGGAAAAGTTAAAGTTTATGAAATGACGGAAGGAGCGTTAAATTCAAATTCCCTTTGTTTACGTAATAATGTACCCCAAGTGTTTTGATCTTTTCAATTCGGGTTAAAATTAGTGTTAGAGTAATAAAAACTCAAGTGTAGGGATGTGCTATAAATCCTATCATTTTGATGTTACCGTAGAGGATGGTAGAGTAAAAGTGTATGGAAAAAAAATCGAAAAAAAAATAGAAAAAGAGAAAAGAAAAAAAAAAATAGAGTGATAAAAAAAAAAATAATAATACGGGCTACCATCCTACATCTATCCTTTAAATTTATGTTTGTTTATTTCAGTTAGCTAGAGTCTAGAGTGTCGAGTCTTGGCTTAGCAACGCCATTCTTCGTATGCTTGTAACATAGAGATTTTTGACTTACCACCACTATATAGCCTATCCCACCAAACCCTTTGTTTCCCTACCGTAAGCCTAACGTTACAACCCTTTAAAGACCTCTTTGATAGTCTTTCTAGGTGCTTACGCCAAAGCGATGGAGGTTTGATCTATTCTCAAGCCTATGGTAATCTATGTACTAGGACCGGTTAATGAGTGTTTATCTTCCATTTCCAATTTGTTATATTTCATATACACCGAGAGAGATGTGAGTATCCAAACACCCCATGTGAGGTGCTAGTATGTAATTCCGTGCTTGTTATGACTTTCTTGGGCTTATATGTGTTGTGGACTGTTTTGAACCAATGCTTCATGACCCTAACTTATAAATTAATTAGCTAAAGCACATTTGCTGAGGACAAGCAAATACCAAGTGTAGGGATATTTGATAAGGTTTTAAAGGTACCTTTTGAGGGTCGTTTAAGCCCTTATTTGATCACTTTTGTATCCGTTATTGCTTAATATCGTTCCTTTTTACTTTTAGGTCTCTTGAAGGCAAAATGCTAGAATGGCACTTATTTGGACGAAAAGGCGAATATCTGAAGAAAATAGCCAAAGTCGAATCGAGACATTCAAAGTCTTTGAAAACATAAGGTGGCGGCGGTGTTAAATGCGGCCGTCGGAGGATTTTGTGACGACGACGAAGCCAAAACTCCTATTTTCAAGTGACAACGTCAAGTTATAAAAGAGTAGGCCGTCGCAACTCGCACGACCTAGATGCAACCAGACGGCGTCGAGTCGAAGAGGACGGCGTCACAAGCATAAGGTGACGTCATGCAAGTCTAACGTGGCCAAGACGAAACCCTAATAACGGCGACACGACGGCGTCACAAAACATAAGGTGGCGCCATCGCATGTGTAATCTTATATATAGAATCCAATTTTTCAAGATTAGTGTGTAGTCTTTTGGAGTAAAAACCTAAACCGAACCAAGGTGTCTTGTACAAGATTTTAGGGTTCCAAACCCTATCTTACACCAAGATAAGTGTTTTACTTCATTAATACAATTATGTCTTTGATTATTTGTGTGTATGCTTGCATGTTTTCCATGTCCGCTAATTTACTTGTGTGTTTGCTTAGGAATATGAAACTTAATTATTGAATATTGATTGGTTGTCTCTTATCTTAGTTGATTAATGATCTAGTAATGCGATAGGTCATTCGTTGTGTACTTAATGCTTGATTAAATCTTTGTGAACCTTAGAATATGACTCCTTGAGTAGTTGTAAGCTAAACCATCCAAAGAGTGCCTTAGAGTAAGAGTTTATTATCCCTAGTGGGTTTTGTAGGCGAGACCCTTTGGTAAGTTCAAAGAGTTGGGGAGAAACGCACACCCTACAACCTTAGACACACAACGCAACTAGGAATAAGGGCGTGACAATTCAACCACCAATAGGAGATAATTAAGGAGTAGTAAAACCTAAGTAAACACATCTTTAAACTATCATACGAGCACACATTAATTAGACATAGACTACATACACCTTAGATTAGATAATTAGATAAGTAGAGTAATCGGTGAAATACCAACCCCAATTCAAACCCAGATTCGTACCTTTCCATTTCATAAAATATAAAAAATACAAAATAATCTTCCTCAACCCCAACCTTAGCGTAGTAACTTCTCACTAGCATTCCTATTCCCTGAGAACGATATCAATACCCGTGGCTTACCCTAATACTACACTACAACGATTAGGTTCATTGCCTAGGGTGTTGAAAAACTTGCTCGACGAAAGGAAGTTCCTTTGACCCGACGACGCGTGTAGCGTTATCAACTACATACTAGTTATGTGTATATTTTACCCAAATATGTAAAAACTAGTTGTTGTACATATGTAATATTAAATCATAAAATCACTTATACTTGTTTTCGTGTTTTATGTGAAAATGTGAATATGTTAGAAACTATTAGTTCAAACCATTTACGTATTTTATTTGTTTCGTTAAAATGATTTTACGTTTGTTATCGACAAAACATTAGAAGATCGTAAAATATAAATAAACGTTTTTACGGCTTATTTGTATTAACAAGATTAATTCTTACTATAATCGAATGATAATCTTTTCATTAACGATGCTCTGATGCTCGTTTATAGACCGAATCAAACATGATTAATGATAATAAAACATGGTGTTAGGTGATTTGTCAATAGTTGCTGACGGATTTGTATCCGTCAGTAAATTCGTCATTGTTGCCCTGTTTTCTAGTAATGTATAAACACAAAAACACAAATACTAACAACACATGTATAACTTTACAAATATGTAACATTATAAAAAAAAAAAATAAAGCAAATTATTGTTTAGTGACTAACTATGTGTAAAGTATTATTTATTATGTCAAAAGTGTAAGTTATAAGACATTATTAAAGGTTAAAATGTAACTTTTCAATATTTGATAAAAACAAATTTAAAGCAAAAAATGTGAAGGATAAGAAACTTGAATCTCCTAGCTCAAAATGCATGAAACCAACTATTAAGCCACTTTTATTTTTATGTCATACATTAGAATTAATTGTTTTTAACCATTACTAAGTTAATGAAAGTTAAAAAGTGCTTATGAACAAAGATTTAGGGTTGATGGATGTATATATTGTTAACGTTAATGTTAATGTACAATTCATCTTTTCATAAAAGGAAAATGTAAATATTTGAGTTTGATATAATAAAATTTGTTGTTTCTAATAAATATAAATTAAAATTAAATGTGAATTCTTGATTAGAAAAGTATATTAGGCCCAAATCACGAAAGACTCGATTTAAGTTTATGGATGGTATTATATCTAGGGACGATATGAAAACTCTCATGTGAAAATGACACCATATAGGTCCCAAAATTATTTCTCACATTTGTATTTTTATTTGTGCTAAGTCTTGTATATATAATTAAAAGATTACACATCTTAGATACTTTTTGCGAGATGATTTTTTTTTTACTTGAGTGTAAAATAACGTTATATTATGAATTTTTGAGTTAACTTATCACAAGACTACGCCAATTATAAATTCCTAGTATATGAGTTTACACAAAGTTAGAATCCACGTTCAACTTAGTAAAGCCCGATCGATATCAATTATAAATGTTAAGGTAAATCACTAAATGCATTAACATAACATAAAGAGTACGATACATTAAATAGTACTAGAAGGGTACCCGCTCAATGCAGCGGTGGGTATCCGTATCTATTTTTGTGACGAACAAATGTTTTTGTGAGATTTCTGTGTCGGGTTTGAATGTGTGTTTTTGTGTTGAGTATGTTTTAACTGATCTTTTATATTAAGTGGGTTTGGGCTGTTACAAGAATGGCTTTAATGGGTTGTTACAATATTGTAATATTTTAAATAAGTTGTTACACTATTGTATGACTGTTACAAATAGAGATATAAAGACACATAAATATTTAAATATAGATATAAAGACACTTAAATTTTAAATGTAACTTATAATTATATGCATGCTCAAATTTTTTTATTTGACAAAGTATCTTCCTTTTAATAAAAATGTTTTTGGTCTTAAAATTTTTAAGATTTCTTTATTTAGAATATCATAAATCCTTTATAAAGGAGTATAGATATAAAGATATTTAGAACCGGGCCTTGGCCCGATAGACCAATGGGTCAACTAACACTCATTCCCAGTTGGAGCGGAAGAACACTGAAATTCTTCAAACAAAGCAGAAGGTAGACCCTTAGTGAAGATATCCACATACTGATAACGAGACGGAACATGTTGAACACGAACTTGACCAACATTAACCAAATTACGAACAAAATGAATATCTATCTCGATATGCTTCGTACGTTGATGCTGAACCGGGTTAGATGACAAATAAACGACACTGACATTATCACAGTAAACAAGTGTTGCGGAGGCTAAGGGAGTATCTAACTCATGTAATAAATTCCGCAACCAGTAAGAATCAGCAACAGCATTGGCAACACCCTGATACTCTGCTTCTGCGCTAGACCGAGAGAGCGTCTGTTGACGCTTAGAAGACCAAGAAAGTAAGTTGTTGTCGAGGAACACACAATAACCTGAAGTCGATCGTCTAATAGCAGGGCAACCAACCCAATCTGCATCCGATAAAACCGTGGGTGATTTGGAGATCAATGGTGTTTCGATTGCCTTGATGGCTTGGTCTAGAGTTGGATTGTGGAATATGGTAAAGACGTGTGGGTTACGCGGATTACCCCAAAAATTTGCATAGTCTTCTTGTGTGTCGAGATTCTGCCAATATAAACAAAACAACTAAGCCTTATTTGTATGTTGTTGTTCATACAACTTTGTGGGTGAATTGGAGGTATCAAAACCGTGTTTTCTTTGATCTTAAACCTTCACGGAAAGACACTCTAGGTGATGACATAAAAGTTTACTCACCCGCTTGGATTAATCATAGGAACGCGAAGATAAAAACGGTGTGGTATGATTGGACATTTGATCCAACAAAAGCTTGTACAAATATGATGTAATTGTTACTAGCTCATTGCTAGCTTTTGTTCAATAAATTTCTGCCATTAAAAGAAAAAACAAACAAAAAAACACTACCCAAGTAAAACCTGAGAGTGAATGCTGTCGGTAGGAGTGGAAACGAGCCGAGCCGAGCTCGAGCCTGCCAGAGCTCGAGCTCGGCTTGTTTAAGTTTTAAAAAGCTCGAGCTCGAGCTCGGCTCGTTTCGAGCTTTAAATTTTAAGCTCGAGCTCGACTCGTGATATGTTATATAGGCTCGGGCTCGGCTCGAGCTCGGCTCGTTTATATGATTTGGCAAAGAAATGTTAAAGTTGGGCTCGAGCTCGAGCTCGGCTCGTAATATATCTTTATTGAGCTCGTTAATAAGCTCGAGCTCGGGCTCGTATACATATTTAAAAATTAAAATATCTTAGGCTCGTTTAGGCTCGCCAGCCCAAACGAGCTTTGTATGTAAAGCTCAGGCTCGAGCTCGATTAATAAACGAGCTGCAACTTAGGTTCGAGCTCGGGCTCGGGCTCGTTTAGGCTCGGCTCGTTCGAGCTTTTTACCGATCCGATCCCGAGATTTTCACGAGCTGCTCGGCTCATTTCCATCCCTAGCTGTCGGGGATGACTTCTAATATAAACTTTTATGTATAACGTTTGATATCAACTTTTAAAATATTAAAAAAATAAATCTAAGACTAAGGATTACGGTAATCAAACTCGTCACTTTCATGTCAGTGTTACATCATTATTAAGCATACTACCAAACCCACCACTAAATAGGTGTTATGGTCACCACCAAACAAAAAATATAAATTAACCCACTTTATAAAATATACCCCATAAAAAAAAAAAAAAAAAAAAAAATGGAAATAGTTCGGCGGTCTGCACCACCGAACGAGTGCAAACATTTGGTGATGGCGCGCGGTTGGGGATTAGAACTATGGCTTTGGCGCGTGGTGCACTCCACCACCACCATGGTGCTTAGTCTAACATAATGCAGTAGTTATTTTCAGAACATGAGAAGGAAAAATGTTGGATATTTTAGTGTAATTGGATTAACTTGTTTTGACCAATTTCATCATAATAATACATCATTTAGGTTTGGAGGTCGGAGTGCACACCTACTTGAATTTATTATGATCTTAGGGCGGCCCCAGGGACCGAGGGTCCGGGGCGCCCTGCAGTGGTGGTCCAGGCGGCGGCCTGAGTCAGGGCGAGCCCACAGTCAGGGTCAGTGCCGGTCGACTTGGAAATTTTATTTCCACTAAGTTGTTATGTAAAGAATTCATCTTTGAATTTTCATTTCTGCTGCGATAGTGTGATTCTCATGAAGTATTATGATTCTCTTTGAAGTTATGTTTGTTTCTATTGAAGTTATGTTTCTCGTGATTGATTTTCGAAATTGAGGGACATAACTTGACAACTTGAAACCTAAAAGCGCCTTAGGCGGTTATCCGTATCTTCATTATATATGGTTATTTGGTCGTTATTTTATGGTTAATCGGTTACGATATCTCGACACACACATCTGAAAAATTCTCATTCTACGAATTGTATCCGATTGAATAATTTGGTAGAACCGCCAATTGATTTGATCCGAAAGTGATTACACCTTTCGAGATTAAGTATATCCACCGGTGTTCGTTATTACCCTATATCCCTACAAAGATCAAATCAATTAAAGATGACGAACCACGATTACGTGAAAGATCCGAACAAGGCGTTCGCTAAGTTGGAGAAGTTTTAAGGCGGGATTTTCGTAGATGGCAAAAGAAGATGCACTTTTATCGTGAAATTTGAAAGTGGTGTATGTTACGAGTACCCGTGCCACGAGGTTGTTGAGAATGAAACAATGGAACGGACTCGTAATCGTTCTAAGTGGGAAAACGCAGACTACATATGTCGTGGTCATATTCTTAACGGTATGTCGATTCCTTATTTGATATTTATCAAAGCGTAGAGTCTGCAAAAGAATTATGGGATACCCTAGAAGCCAAATACATGGCGAAGATCGTCTAGTAAGAAATTCCTAGTTGGTAATTTTAATAACTATAAAATGGTAGACGCTAGGCTGTCATGGAGCATTACCACAATTGCAAAGGATTTTAGGACGGTTTGCACAATATGATATGAAAATGGATGAATCAATTTACATCTCTAGTATCATAGATAAAGCGCCCCTCTTGGAAGGATTTTAAAACAATCTTAAACATAAGAAAGAGGAATTGAATCGGTTGAACTTGGAAGTCATTTCCAAATTGAACAATCCATACGTGATATGGAAAGGGGTTACATTGGTGGTACTAAAACCATGGTGGTTCTTACGTGAACATGGTGGAGGAGGTGAATCCTCTAAGGTGGTAAAGGGAAGCGAAAGTGGCAAGGCAATAACAACAAAGGTTCGATAAGAAACCAAAGGTGACTGTTGGAAGTGTGGGAAACCGGACACTTTAAGAAAGATTGCGGTCTAAGGGTAAAGGAAAAAGCGAGGTGGTGCTAGTGGATCCAAGGATCACGGAAAGCAATCGGGTTTGTTTTGGTACCCTCTTGATCATTCATTGAAAATTATTATGTATCAATAATTTACGAAACATTCTATGTACGGGATGATGATCTATCATGGTGGGTGGATTCGGGAGCAACATGTCATGTATGCAAAAATCTTCAATGGTTCAAGGACTTTAAGCCAATTGAAGATGGATCTTTATTAAAGATGGGCAATGTTGCAAGCGAACCGATTAAAGGACTAGGATCTGTTAATCTAGTCTTTACTCGAAACTCTTTACTTTTAAACAATGTTGTGTATGTACACGGTATTCGTAAGAACTTAGTATCCGGTATTGTATTAAATAATTGTGGCTACAAGCAAGTCTTGGAAGCGACAAGTACATATTGTCTAGACATGGTACCTTTATTGGCTTTGGATATTTGAATGGCATGTTTAAATTAAATTTGGATGTGTCGTTTGTTCATAATTACATTTGCATGGCTTCTACTAGTTCTAGCAATAATTGTGGTAAATCGAATTATGGCATGCTAGACTAGGACACGTACATTACAAGAGAATGAAAGACATGTCAAAATGAGTCTAATACACCTTTTGAATTGAATGGTGAAAAGTGTAAAACTTGTGTGTTGACTAAGATAACTAGACAACCTTTCGCCAAGAATGTCATTAGAGATACTAAGGTATTAGAACTTGTACACGATGATTTGTGTGATTTTCATTCAACACCTTCACTTGGTAATAAAAAGTATGTAGTTACTTTTATTGATGATGCTACTAGATATTGCTATGTTTACTTGTGTCATACAAAGATGAAGCTCTTGATAAGTTTAAAATTTATAAAGAGGAAGTAGAGCTTTATCATGGTGTGAAGATTAAAACACTTCATGCGATAGGGAGGTGAATATTATGATCCAGTTTATTTTCAATCTCTTGGTATAATACATCGGACCAACGCTCCATATACCCCACAACAAAATGGTATATCCGAAAGAAAGAATAGGACATTAAAAGAAATGGTTAATTCCATGATATGCTATTCGCCTAAGTGATGGATTTTGGGGTGAGGCTATGTTGATGACTGTTATTTATTAAATCGAGTTCTAATAAAAGGAACAAGATAACCCTTATGAACTTTGGTATAAAAGGCACCAAACCGAGTTATCTCGAGTTTGGGGTCAGTAAAGTAATGGTAAGATTGGTGATCCTAAAATAAATAATATAGGTCAAAGAGGTATAGATTGTGTATTCACCGGCTATCACGAGAATTCTAAATGCTATAGATTCTATGTCATAGAACCTAATGATTATGTATCCGTGCACTCTGTTATTGAGTCACGAGATGCTGATTTTGGCAATGAGGATAGGTTTACATCTTTACCTAAACCTGCAGACATGATTGCAAGTTCTAGTAACTTAAGTACATCTGACCAAGTGACTGTTTCTCTTCCTGAGCCTTCTGAGCCTAGGAGGAGTGTAAGAGCAAGGAAAACCAAATCTTTTGGTGGCGATTTCCAATTATATTTGGTAGAAGGATCAAGGGATGAAATTCAATTTCAATATCAATATTGTTTCAATGTTGATGAAGATCCTAGGACCTACAGTGAAGCTATGGCTTCAAGGGATGCTGCATTTTGGAAAGAGGCAATCCAAGATGAGATTGACTCTATTATGCACAATAATACTTGGAAACCGTCGATTTACCACGGTTTTAAACCATTGAATAGTAAATGGATCTTCAAAAGGAAGATGAAGGTGGATGGAAGCATAGACAAGTATAAAGCTAGATTGGTCATCCAAGGCTTTAGACAAAAGGAAGGTATTGATTTCTTTGATACATATGCTCTGTTGCTAGGATTACCACCATTAGATTATTGTTAGCACTTGCTATACATAATCTTGTAATTCACCAAATGGATGTTAAAACAACCTTTACGAATGGTGAATTGGATGAAGAGATTTACATAAGACAACACGAAGGTTTTGTCATGCACAGTAACGAAAATAAGGTTTGTAAATTGGTTAAGTCTCTTTATGGCTTGAAGCAAGCACCCAGCGGTGGCATCGAAGTTTGATGATGTTATCTTGTCTAATGGTTTTGCATTAAACCAAGCGCACAAGTGTGTATCTGACAAGTTTGATGCTTCGGTAAAGGAGTAATCATTTGCTTGTATGTTGATGACATGTTGATCTTTAGTGTGACCAAGATCAAGTTGATGCAACAAAAGAATTCTTGTCCTCTAAGTTTGAGATGAAGGACATGGGGAGGCGATGTGATTCTTGGCATTAAGATCATACGTGGAGAACATGGCATTACTATCTCTCAATCACATTATATTGAGAAGATGTTGGATAAGTTTAATCGAAGATTGTTCTCCTATAGGTACTCCTATGGATCCCACAACAAAACTTGTGCCTAATAAAGGTGTTCTTGTGAATCAACTTGAATATTCAAGGGCTATTGGATCTTTAATGTATGCCATGATTAGTACTAGACACGATATAGCCTTTCTTTGTTGGAAAGTTGAGTAGATATACTCACAATCGAGTTTAATCCATTGGCGAGCAATTAATCGAGTATTTATGTACTTGAAAGGAACAATGGATTATGGTTTGACTTATAGTGGATTCCTTACATTCTTGAAGGTTATTCGGATGCAAGTTGGATTTCCAATCGGAAGATCATTCTTCCACAACGGTTGGGTATACCTACTTGGAGGTGGTGCCATTCTTTGGGCATCTAAAAAGCAAACTTGCATAAGCGATTCAACAATGGAATCGAGTTTGTGGCGTTAGCGGTGTGGTAAAGAAGCTAAATGGCTAAGGAACTTAATTTATGAAATTCCATTGTGGCCTAAACCGATATCATCCATTTCTATCGGTGTGATAGTCAAGCTACTTTGGCTAAGGCATACGGTCAGTGTGTATAATGGGAAGTCTAGACACATAGGTGTTAGACATAGCATATTACGTGATCTTATCACGAATGGTGTGATATCTGTGGTGTTTGTGAAAACACAACACAATTTAGCCGATCATTTAACCAAAGGGTTGAATAGAGATCTCGTGAAAAATTCGGCTATAGGGATGGGATTAAAGTCCATCGAAATCTACGATATTAAGATACCCAATTCCATCTAGTATGATGCTAGGTCTTTGAATTCAATGTGGAAGGCTTAATATTTAGATATTGGAACACATTAGAAGATTCATCCCAAGGTATGTGTTCAGACCTACAAGTTAGGGAGGTTGAATGAATATATTCTTAATAGCTTTTTTGACAAATTGCATTGTAGGTGCAAGACTAAAAGAGCTACCTATATGAGCATGAAGTTTAGCCGCTTCAAGAAGCTGGGACTTGGCTTTGGCATGCTTATGAAGGATAAGGACATAGGCTAGTAAAACATATGTCAAGATAGAAC
Source organism: Chrysanthemum lavandulifolium (assembly GCA_022545495.1). Taxonomy (NCBI): domain Eukaryota; kingdom Viridiplantae; phylum Streptophyta; class Magnoliopsida; order Asterales; family Asteraceae; genus Chrysanthemum; species Chrysanthemum lavandulifolium. The sequence continues at coordinate 33,972,833 of CM040241.1, read as the reverse complement.
TACTATGTATGTAAACTTTTGTGTACATTATCTTCGTGTATTCATATTGAATTCCCAGGGTTCAATCCTTAGCGACACCCTGGTATTCGAATATTTGGAATGTGTAATGTACTAATGTGAAATTCAATCGTCACGACATTTCATTTATGCAAAAGTTTGATTGTTTGAGATTACTTGTTTTAGTTAATCAAGGATTGCACTAAAATAGGGGAGGAATGTTGGATATTTTAGTGTAATTGGATTAACTTGTTCTGACCAATTTCATCATAATAATACATCATTTAGGTTTGGAGGTGCGAGTGCACACCTACTTGAATTTATTATGATCTTAGGGGCGAAGCCCTGAGGACGAGGTCCGGGGCGCCCTGTCATGAGTCAGTGGCGGCACCTGGTGGTCCGGCGAGAGCCCTGGTCGGGTCAGTGCCGGTCGGCTTGGAAATTTTATTTCCACTAAGTTGTTATGTAAAGAATTCATCTTTGAATTTTCATTTCTGCTGCAGAGGTGTGATTCTGTTTGAGTATTATGATTCTCTTGAAGTTATGTTTGTTTCTTTGAAGTTATGTTTCTCGGTGATTGATTTTCGAAATTGAGGACATAACTTGACAACTTGAAACCCTAAACCGCCTTTGGCGGTTATCCCGTATCTTCATTATATATGGTTATTTGGTCGTTATTTTATGGTTAATCGGTTCGATATCTCGACACACACATCTGAAAATTCTCATTCTCTGAATTGTATCCGATTGAATAATTTGGTAGAACCGCCAATTGATTTGATCTGAAAGTGATTACACGCCTTTCAGAGATTAAGTATATCCACTGGTGTTCGTTATTACCCTATATCCCCTACAAAAAATTCCACTGCCACTTACTCCACTACTCAAGCACATCTCTATAGTCAATTCCTAGTGCCCACTTCCACTCCTAGTTGTTCAATCTAATGGAACCTTTCATTTCTTTCACAAGAGAATCAAGAATCAAAACCACCTTATCCTTTTCATTTCACTAGATACCGTTACAAACTAATTTGAATTTAGAATAGTGGTGTCACTCTAACAAGCAAATGTGTGGCAATAAGTTGTGTCCATATGATGTAGTTAGCATGAGAGACATCATGATGATGATTCAATGTTCATGGCCCATAGAGATTATTCTTTAAGCATGCCAAAGTGGGGAGTGAAAAAATTCTTGCACTATGCTAAATCTCTTGGCCATAAGTCGTCATCACACCGCATCCTATCGATATGGAATTTGTACACTCTGTCTAAATTTTTTTACGAAATAAACTTGTATCTTTTTAGACTCGCTTTGTTCCGCGTATGTTCAATTGATCGTTTAAATCGTACTTGAAAGACCTGTATCAAACGGAGACATGTTTAGCGCGACACAATAGTAATATCTTAGCTTGTGGCTCTTGGTTCTAATCTAACTTTGGTATAATACTTTTTGCTTCAACTACTATTCATATGGTTTTGCTAGTCTTTGAATGCAAGGATATACCAATAAACCATCATTTCATATGCAAAAAAAATACACTATTTGAAACATTCTTCTAAGTTCAAAAGTGTTGATTTTCCCCTTTTTTAATGGTGTCAATTATTAACTTAAAATAAAACTGGACATAATCATTGCATAACATTACACATTCATGGTCAGAAACTTTACCTCTTTCCCATTAATCTCCTTTACAAGATACCCTTTTACAAATACATATGATGTCCATTTTTGTACTTTAAGGCAACCAATTTAAGTACTTATTTTTGTGTACAAATTACATATATTTGGTGTCCATCGTATTCAAAACATTCTCTCATCATTGTATTCTCTTCTTTTGATAAATATGTCTTATGGGAATTCACCACCTTTACATGGTATTATAATTTACTTTTCATAATAGATACACCCATATTTTGTAAACTTCAAGAGATAAAAAATGACCTTATATTAAGTATTAAACTAAAGACGTAAGGGTTATTGATTATTTGTCATAAAAAAAGTATGTTATAAACATTTAAATAAATTGGTTGAATATCCATAAAAGAAAGGTTATAAATATAGGAATCCACTCAAAAGTTTGATGAATTTAACACCTTAACTTTTATAACTTATTCTAAAGTTTAGATGCTTAAATCTAAGGTTACTTATTCCTTCCACTTTATGAATTCTTTTTGGTTGGTAAGTAATAGACCAAGTTTCACCTATGGCTAAAGAGGAATATTTTCTTGTGGAAGATGATAAATGTTGACTTATGCTTATCGGCATTACATGCATTGCTTATAATCTTATATACTTTTTTGTACGTATCATGTGTATCATGTAAATGTTATCCGTTGACATGAGTCGATAAAACAAAACCATATGCGTAGTATCTTTTTGCTCATGAGATCGAATTTCGTAAGTTTTCGCAATGATAATTTGATTTTTATGCTACGATACACTCACGATGCACTTGTGAAGTGATCAACTTCGTAAACCATAATATTTGTTTTGTTTTTTCACAATATGTTTTGTGTTACAAAATAATACAATGATTTAAAACATCAATCATCACTTTGATTGTCATCAATTGTGCAAATTTGTTCTCAATGACATTCATGGATCATGATGAATTAGAGACATTCTTCATGTTTCTAAGGAACTTTTGACTTCAAAATTTCATTTTCTTGACCATTTAAAGAAGGCATTCATGTGCCCTAAAAAGATAATATAATTTGGCTCTCGTGGGCCTCTAAACATTACTATCTTTTATCAGAATTTTTATATTCATAATTGACGAAAATATCCGGACCGTCGGTGCTTTTTGGCACAAGCCATTCTCCACTCTACAGGTAATACTTCCGGAAGCTCTCTTGGCTCAGTGAGGCACCAACTGGAGTGAGCATGAGCTAAAACTCGAACTCTTGACCCTTTATCCACAAAATTTCTCTAGTAGGCTCACTAGTTTTTCGAAAGTGAGTACCAACTCAGCCAAAGCCCTTTTGGCGAGAAAAGAAAATAAATAATGAACTGTATACGTGCGTATGTATTTTAAAAACCTTGGACTGTTTATTGGGCCGGGCATGCCTTGTCAAATCACCTTCAAGTATTTTTGTACTGAAAAAAAAAGCAATTACATGTCATAAAAGGGCATCTTTGGCTTCTTTTTCTTTTAAATAAGTTCATCATAAAAGAGTCAGCTTTTGCTTAGGAGAGCTTTTTATATACAAGCAATACGATTTTAACTTTGGATGAGTAAAAGTGATCACTTTATGTATATAGGTGAATAAGAAGTTAATGCTTGATTGGTACTAAACTATCATTTTTGACCTTTGTGAGTGAAAGCATTAATATTTCGTGTTAAAATAGGTATAAGAAAGTATTTGATAGTCGCTTTTAGTACACAATCTGTTATGGTGAAAGTGATAAATGTCCTTGCTATAAATAATTGCACAAGGTAGGGGCTTACATTATACTCATCTAGAACTTTTCATAAACGAACATGCTTAAAGAAATTAGTGACCACATTAATTCTAACACACCGTCACACACGTTAGTTAGCGATTACACATATGCATGCGCGCGCACATAATTTAGACGAGAACATCTCCCTGTTTGTAAATATTGCGGAAATGGCGAGTGTATTATGTGAAGGTTACTACAACCCTATATCAGTGGAAAACTTGGACACCAAAAACTGAAAGTAAAAAAACAGCTATACACAACATACTTTACACATAACATATCTACTAGTACTTTCATTATCTCAAGTCGCAACTTTATACAAATACATACAGATTTTCATTCATTTCATGTAGCCATTCTTTACAAATGTTCTGTGATTCAAACCTCACTAGATACATATATCAAAGTGATAAGGGGAAAGAGCCGGAAATGGCTACGGGGATATATTGGTTAAGGCGCGTATATCTGAGTGAAAGACTCGTCCACTTCGAGTAATTACATGAACAGGAAAAACCTCTCCATTTACCCGTTTCATAAAAAGTAACTCCCAATGCCGTCTTCCACGAGTTATGGGTACACAATACCGTTTCCGGTGTTTAGGGGAGGTTAAGATGTAGACAGCCTTACCCCTACCACTACACCAAAATCATAGTTTGGGGACGGACAAATTATTTGGGTCGACTTTGTCGTCCCAAATTGCACGTAGGACCCACACGTTTTCAACAAATACATCAGTCAACCAAAATGTTTTGGCACGACACAAAAAGGCACGACAATGTCGTGCCTTTTTGTAATTATTTGTTTTCTAGTAATTTAAAATCTTTTTAACAAAACATTAAAGTAAATAAATACATCCCGCCCTTTTTTTTTATCCCGCCAAACGTTTTGGGACGACATTATCGTCCCAAACTATAAATCTATTTTTTTTTAAACTTTATGAACCAATTTTTAATTAAATTATTTAATTTTAAAAAATTATTTTTATTTAATTTAAATAATTTTATTTAATATAGAATTAAAATTAAATAGTTTCTATTTATAATTAAATACTTTAATTTAAAATTAAATACATTTTTTTCCAGCCATTATTTTTCCTTATATATCCCGTCAAAACATAAATAACCACAAAACACACGTAATAATAAAATGGTGATTACATGCATGGAAAAAGAGTGGTCATTTGGTTTTATCGTCCATATATCTCTTTACTCGAGTTCTTGATACGTATGGGTCGAAATTTATGATGAATATGGTTCTTATAAGAACATAGACCCGTTGATGAGAGACCGCGTTCGGAATGGTTAAGGAAAGAGCGATTCTCTGAGTGTATTTGACCGTGAAGTCGATTCTACATTCGGAATGGAGGAGCAAACCCTCTGGAAGTCAAGCAATGTGGGAGCGATTCGTCAAGCAAAGGAAGGAAAAGATGAAGTGAAAAATCCCGTTCGATTACACATTTGATGATGCGGAAATAGGGTAACAAATCTTGAAGCATTGTTTGAGCAGTTCTTCAAGCAAAGGAAGGAAAAGATGGTGCGAGGTTCTAGCGAGCGAAATAGCGAGGAAAATAATTGAATGGCCGAGTTGTTTCGTTTGATCTGCTTTCGTTTTGTTGTCAAGTTGTTTCGTTTGAGTTGTTTCGTATGTCGTGTGTAGCATATGGTCTATGTCGTGTTGTGTATCATATCGTTTGAGTTGTTTCGTTTGCTTGCCGAGTTGTTTCGTTTGATCTATTTCATTTTGTTGTCAAGTTGTTTCTTTATTCATGTGTAATTTAGTATTGGAAAAGGGGTGTTTGGAAACCATAATCTTGTTAACTTAGAACATGGTCAAATTGAAAGGTACATAGTAATAAGTGATAGGTTAACTTAGAACATGACCAACTTTACAAATCCAACATGTGCTTTGATTTATAAAAATACTTGACGGATACATAATACAAGAACAACAACAACAACAACATCAACAACAACAACAACTACCAGAACAACAACTACAACAACAACAACAACTACCAGAACAACAACTACATCAACAACAACAACTAAAAGAACAACAACAACAACTACGCATAACAAAGAACTACAAGAACAACAACTACTACTACATACGAAGATTTTCCATGTCACCTTACATTTCACGAAGTAATGCATCCGATCGACATGCGTGGTTGTCGAGAATCCTTGCCATTTCAAGTTTGGCCTCCAAAGACCTTAATCTTGTCTCTAGCACATGTTTTTGTGTTTCCGGAAGCTTATCCTAAGATCTTTTTCATGGCAAATCGAGCACTGCTTGTTGGTGCGTAGATTGTTCTTAAGTACTCGTCAAATGCATCATTCCATAAAATATCCGCACCTATTATCTTTTCGGGTCATTACATAATAAGAAAATTCTAAGAGATTACAACCCAATTATTTGTATATTTACATAAATAAGAAATGTATGATTGTTCACCTTTGACAGAGGACATGAATAATATTGTTGTCCAGATGAATATTCTCTATGCGATGTTCTTAATTTTATATTTCCTCCTCCACAAGAACACATAAAAGGATTAAATGGCTCCATCTCAGGTTTTGAAATTTATGTGAAGATAAGAGGTTGTGAGGTTGAGTGGTTTTGAGGATAAGATCTGGTGGCTTTTGGTGGGATAAGATCTCAAGTTTTCTTTATGTGATATATAGAGCAACGGTAGATTTTGGTGGGAAGTTTTAAGCGCGATATTTTTGGAGGAAGTTTTGGCGCCATTATTTTTGGAGGAAGTTTTGGTTGGATGTTTTGATGAGATAAAGAGTTATAGACTACCCAGTATCACCTTGACTTGTTAGTATAACGATATCACCTAGACTCGTTAGTGTTACATATCATGTATCACGATACTATCTGTTCGCGTTATCTTAAGGATGTCGAGACGAGATTTAATCGTCTTGACAGAAATGATGACGGTTTACCTGAACAACCAAATAAATTCCAGGTGTTCCAGTTCGTTGGCAAACCGGTGGGTAGAGAACGCCCGACTCGGTTGAATGCAGATGTTATGCAGGCAGTTGTATGGTTTATACTTAACAACAATCCTAAAATAGACGCAGACATCCTGGCGTACAAAGAGTATGTTTCTTCTTTTTTATATTTTGAAGAACCCTTTTTTTTCTTAAGTTATTTGTTTCCGATGACTTATTCATTACCTTTGTGCGTTGAATTTCCTAACGATACCGTGGAAACAAGTTTTCCTCCTGGTTCAATCACAAGGTAAACGCATTAGATATATTACCTTGTAGTCCAGAGTTATTGCTCATCTAAATCTGTTTGTATCTCTTTCGTAGATTCGTGAAAAGAGCGTGGCAAAAGACCCAAGTTGTAGTCCCGAGTTACTCTCTTTGGCATGTGGACCTTCATCTAGTGCAAGTACATACCCGCATGCATAGTGAGCGGTGTGAAGTTCTTGGTGCATCGGTGATAAACTTCATACCACTCAAAGTAGTGGAGTTTCAACACCCGGGCCTGATGGAGCTATGTATTATGGTCAACTGGAAGAAATTCTAGAGCTCACTTATATGGGCAACCGTAAGGTTGTGTTGTTCCGATGTATATGGTTCGACACCCGTAACCCTACTAACCCTACGCCACGCTCCAGACGTTCTTACATTGAACATGGCATACATCATATTTTGACTGAATGGGATGCTTATAGAAATCAACAATACATTCTTGCGACACAAGCAACACAAGTCTTCTACCTTGAAGACCCTGCTAGAAGACTACCTCATTGGAAGGTTGTCGAAGATGTTCATCATCGGAAGATCCGCATGGGATGTGGTAGATTCTTATCGAGGATGTGATACATGGCGCAGATTCATCGATGTTGCATTGTCTGCTGGTTTGACCGGTTTTGAGTATGCGAATTTGAGTGTAAATGATGAATCGCCAGGTGGACGCCCACCGGATGTTTTGTTTGAAGATGATCTTGATTTTGTTACTAATGAAGATAACGTCGTTGCTCATGTCCTTGATGATGATGATGTTGGCGTGTCGATGATGATGAAGTGAACCCCACTATTGTTGTTGAAGAAGTTTTATCTAGTGATGATTCTGATTATGACAATTATTGTTTTTAAATTGCAATTTGAATGAAATTGTTACTATATGTTTATATGAATGAGTATATTTATATGAATGTGTATATTAGTGTTAATTGGTCCACGAAATTATGTGTTATTTTACTTGTACTTTTACGGATGGCGTGTGTCGGCCTAGATCACACGGCGGGGATGTCAAGGTGATCCACCAAGACGGCCCTCATTTACTTTGCTATTCTATTCGGGTAACAAATGGTGGTTTTTTTTTATTATTTTATTTTTATTTTATATAATTTTATTGATAAACCGAATTTTTTAACATGTATTTTCACAACTTAATAACTTATATTTGTAGGTTCAATGATCGCGGGAGACAAACAAATCGGGCCTTAAGGAAGGCTTTTAGGGAGAATAACGGACAACCTTTGCCTATAGGCTTTGATACCGATGATCAAGGCACCTTCTCAGCGGTAAGCACTTATGCACCGCAGTTAAATAGTCTTATTGGGGAACAAGTGAGGCCACTTCCCCTTGATTGCGATTGGGAAGAAATTCCTGATTCTTATAAGGCGCATATAATGCCGGCCCTACAGGTTATATTTATTATTTATTTTATTTCTATTCTTATTGTTATTGACCGTTTAGATATGCTTGTTATATTTAAATTGTGTGTTTGTTTAAATGCGTATACTTTTTTGTAGACCTATTTCAACCTGGCGCCTTGGTTGAATAATGAAAACAGATTCCAGGTTGGAGAGAATCTTTATACGGTAGGGGAAAGGGTAGGACTTGGGCTATGGTTACAGCAGAGGACGCTATACCGAAAATACAAACACAGGCTCAAGTCTAAATACTTTGATATCCACGAGACGCCATGCGGCAAGGGCACATCCGCCACCCGAAAACTCGGGGAACAGAACCAAGAGGAATGGGAGATGTTGGTTGACCGTGGTTAGACCCGAAGCGGATGGCAAGATCGATCACAAATGCGTAAAATCGATCAAAAACAAGATTTTAACTCACCAAGGTCGACGATCGTTCGTTCAAGGACGCAACCATCATGTAAGACTCGTTATAATTTTGTGTAATTTTTAAAGGTTTTTATATTGTTTATATTTACCTCGTTATCAATTTATTTTATATTGTATGTATAGAGGGTCAACAATAACAATCAAAATGAAGACCTGCTTGAAACTTGGAGGAAGGGCCATTCAAAAAAAGATGGCACATTTAAGACGAGAGAGAACGAGACGACTTACGTAAGTAGTTTATCTCTTAACATGCGTCATTATATTAACTTACTTCTCATTTATTATTTTTTTCCTAACTTTTTTTATTTTTATTTTATTTTTATTTATTTTTTATTATTTATTTTGAAATTACAGAATGAGATGAGGGCCCTTCAAGAGCAAGTCGGTCTGGTCTCATCCCGTACTTGAAAGCAACTTGGAAATATTGCGCTGTACTTAAGTGACAAACGCTAGAACCGGGCGGCGGGGCGGAGGTTACAGTGGTGGCTCAACCGCCGCAGTTCACACCGGGCATGTTCTTGAAGATTACGTTACTACGGAGCATATGGCGAGGCAATGAGGAAACCAAGGCCGCCAAGAACGGGCTCGTCAGTGAGGCGAGCCGCCGCGCTAGGCAAGAGTCTGCCGCGGCTGGGAAGCCGCCGCCGCCCAAGCCGCATTGGGACATACTGGATCTTACCTTGAATTTTTCACCCACTACAACCAACAAGGTAATCCATTTCACCTCCCTTTCCTCGGTACCCATTCCTGGCCCTTTTCCCCTCCCGCCCTTATGGTTTCCAAGCTTCCACTTTCAACCCCAATAATGCATTTGCGGTTGTTATCACCCCACCTTTCCCAACTCTATCACGTGCGGGTACTAGTTCGAACTATGCAATGCCGCCACCGGACCTTAACCGTACAACTTACAAAATAATCCTCATTTGGGCCAAAATGATCATGTTGATAATAATAATTTGAATAATAATGATGATAATAATAGTGGGGATAATAATGAGGCGGACGACGAGTTCGATGATGAGTCGGGCGACGAATTCATTGATGAGTAGGCGGGAAGTTAGTTTGTGAATTTTAGACTTATTAATATTATGGAATAGTATTGTATTTATCGAATGTTTTAGCTTTATAAGCTAGTGACTTGTTAGTTTGAGACATGTTATTTAGGAAATTTGCGCCTTGTATAGTTTAAGAGTAGTTTACTTTGTATCGTATTTGTTGAATGGTATCGTAGAATTGTGGAATGTTATTCGATCCGTTTAGTAATTTGGTATTGTATCATATTGTCTATTTGGTATTGTGGATTGTGATTGATTACAAGTTGTATTTGTTTTGGTAGATTTTTTCCGGAAAAAAATCTGAAAAATCTGCAGTTTGCTGCATTTTTTTTGCCCACCCAGGAAAATTAGGGACGACATTGTCGTCCCTAATATACACACACATGTCGTGCCATTCTGCCACCCAAGGCCACGTGTTTTTCCACGTGTTATTACAATTTGCACGACATTGTCGTGCCTTTTTGTAATTAAATTAACGTTTTCTCCATTATTTTAAAAAGATTTAAAAAAAAATGGTACGACAATGTCGTGCCATTTTGCAAAAGGTTGTCGTGCCAAAGAGGATTTTCAGGTTGAATTGCGTTTGGGCCCCACAACTTTTGTCGTGCCAATATATAAAGCATGGTGTCGTGCCAAATTTTTTGGGTCATGAAGCGGACTATTAAAAAGGCACGACATGTCGTGCCTTTTTTCTTTGGGTCGACATCCTCATGCATTTTGGCACGAGAATGTCGTGCCAAATGGTGCATTTTTTGTAGTGTCACCAGGTAGAGGCTGCTTCAGCTTCTCCCAAGGTGAAAGGACCTCCGGCCTTTTGTAGGAGTGAGGATCGAACCCCGACCTCTCAGTTGAGAGGCAAGGGGTTTTCCAACTGATCCAACCCTACTTGTTCCATTTACCCGTTTCATATTATGTCTTTTTTCTTTTTTTTTTGGGTCCAAAGAGATTATGAGACCGGCCTACTCCCACTTGCAGGACATTCTTGATTAATCTGCTTTTGTAGATAAATTTGAAAAGTTACTAGGATATAATGGCATTCGGGGGTAACTTTAGACATGTTTATTTCATCCACAATTGGTTTTCTTAATCATGGCGTTTCTAATCTTTGACTTGACCACATGACAATATATAGATCGACTAAATGTGGTCATCCCACTCTAAGTTTGGTAGTTGATAACTAAAATTTCTAGTATAATATGATGATACTTAACTTTAGACCCTATTACAAAGTTAAATTCGGTTTAGATTTTTTTCTTTATCCTACATCTTTTTGACTATTTATTCTCCTACTCATATAGAAATATGACATGTGCATTCCAATTGTTACCGCTTTTCATTTTAACGGCCAGTTTTTCCACTTATCAGGATACTGTAAGTAGAAGGACAAGTAGTCATCTCAAGCACGAATAAATATCATTTAGTTTCATACCAAAGTTTACTACCCTTTGAAACAATATATAGTATTCTAGTTCCATTTTTGGACTTAATGTAAACTAAGTTTCATACCAAAGTTTACAACTCTTTGAAACAATATAAAGAAAGTTGGTCTGAAGATATTGTAGGGGACCATGAACATGAAGAGGTTCCTACATTGTACAATTTGTTTTGAATATGTCTGCTTTTAGATACATTACAACCAAAATAAACTCAGCTTTTGTAAAAAGAGAGACATTTGACCATGTTTTGAATGTAACAACACTATCATCGATTGTTTTAAAAAGTTTTTACCTTGAGTTTATCACATTCTAATTACTATTCCTACCTCATTCTCACATCATAATTCTGTAATATATCAATAGTTATGTACCATATCAATTTCTTAAAAGACATATTAATTCATTATCATCACATTTAAACCGTCTAATCATATTGGATATCAAAGATCCTTGTTCATCCTCATTAAGGGACACATTAAGTTTGACAATGCCCATTTTTCAGTACATAGGTGTTTATCTAATTATTGTTTGTTGTTTAGTACTCATCCGTTTCATAATAAGGTGTTTGTTTTTCATAAAGAGGCTCTTAATAGCCTCTTAATCTGAACCGCTCGGATGCGGTCGACATTTTGGTCGTTCGCTTGTTTTTTTTTTCCGTTTAGACCCTTTCGAGGCAGAAGATCTTAATGGTGCAGACTTGAGAAGGTGTCTGAATCTTGTTGTTGCTCTCTTGCGACACAAAAAAAAACAAAAAATTAGTACGAGCAAGCAAATGTGCGGTTCAAACATAAGTTTTTTTCCCCGTTCAGATGCGGTCAAATTAAGATATTTAAGCCTCAGATTCAGATTCAAATGTGCGGTTCAGATTCAGATTCAGAGTCTCTTAAAAAACAAACACCACCTAAGTGTCCGTTATGGATATGATACACAGTTTTACAAAATATATTTATTACTTTACAGTTATATATTCAACCAATAAGATGTAACATTTACATGTTGGAAATTTTTAATTCATTAAAGGATCGGATCCTTTCAAGTTCATATAAACATGAGCGGTAAAGTTCTCTCACAATCAAAAAGAAAATTGGGTCCCTCAGTAGGCTTCGTTGTTTTGTTTGTGAGGAAACATTACCAATAATGTTCTTGAAAACGGTCCTTGGTTGATTAGAAATGTACCTATTATTCTTAAACCATGGACATTGAACACCAACTTACTTAAAGAGGATTTGACCAACATCCCGGTGTGGGTTAAATTCCATGATGTTCCTCTTGCTATGTTTTCGATGATGGCCTTAGTCTCCTTGCCACATTGATAGGCACGCCCAAAGGTTAGATGCTTTTACTAGCCAAATGTGCAAGGACTCGTGGGGTAGTAGTAGTTTTGCTAGATGCATGATTGATGTGAAGTCGGATGAGATGCTTAGGGACGACCTTCTTGTTGAGATCTGGTTACTTGATGGGTCGGGTTCGACTATTGAGAAGATACGGGTTGAATACGAGTGGAAACCACCTCATTGTGATAAATGTAAGATTTTGGTCATACTCTTATTGAATGTCCTAAAGTTGTTGAACCTCCCGCTCGACCTCTACTAAGCGTGTTAATGATGGTTTCAAGACGGTCAATAATAAGAAGAAGGGAAAGCAAGGTGGTTCTACTATTCGGGTCGAGGAGGATTTACTAAACTGTTGTGGGTAAGCGGTTCAATATCAACCCAAAAGACTCCTCCCGAACCTAAGAAAGTGGAAGTCACTAAGAAGAATGCTTCGATGTGGCTAGTTTGAGTGGAACAAAGATCTCTACATCTAATCGGTTTGATGCTTTTAATATGGAATATACGGATGCTTTTGGTATTCCTTCAATGACACCAACAAGGATGTGGATTACGGTCGTACAATGGAAGTTAATGAAGATAAGTCTACTAAGGCAGTCTTCGCATCACAAGAACCCTCATGAGTGATTTGAAAGAGATGGAGTCGGTGTGGCTCCTAAAACTAGTGATTCTTGTATTCCACCACCTCTTCTACTAAGAGAGTTAACCCTTTTTAAAGTGGGAGATATCGTGGTGTCGATTCGAAGATGAGGTGGTTGCTAACCCATTTGATGAGTCTCGCTAATCTATTCGGTGGTGGCCAAGAGTTTGAAGATGAGTATGATGACTATGATTATCTGAAGGGGTTTCGATCTTCCGGAATTTGGATGCCTTTAATGCCATGTATGGCACCAAGCTTCAAGGACCTAGGAAGTAATTTTTTTTTCATATGTCCCATGTTATCATTTGAGTAGTGGTTTGTTTTCTTTTAGAAAATAGGTAGTATCTTGTTATGTAAGCGTTATCCTATGTAGCAATTTGAGATATGAGATTTCACGATATCCATTGTACTTAAACGTTTTTGGTTATATATTTACTGGGGTGCGGGATTACTCCCTTTACTAAAAAAAATGCTTCGCTAAAATATGAAAGTTGACACGTATTACAAGAGTGCTAATCAAGTTATTCGATATTTACCTTATAAAAAATCTTGGTTATAAAAAAATCGATACAACGAGTTACTACGAATTAATTTGTTTTTAATGTGGAAACTAAACCTTAATAAAAACTCTAAAAACCAACATTTGTGAGCTCATAACTCAAACCTATTTAAGCCTTCTAACTTCTTGTTGTCAGAACATATACAAATACTAGTAGAAACCATAATAGGTTCTAGCTAGAGAGAGAAAAGAGAAACTTCTTCTACTAGTAGGATTTTGTTTCCATTTCAAGTTTTTTAATGGTGAATGAATGAGTGAAAGAGTTTCAAAAATGGGAATTAAGAAAACAAAAGAAGAGGAAGCTTGTTTTTGTTTTTTCTGTTTTCATTTTGATCACAGAACAAGACAACATCAAGTCAAGTTAAAACAACAACAACAACAACAATGTCAAAAACACAAACAACAAATAGTGGCTTCAGCTTCTTGTTTTAGAATCCAACCAATCATTTCAGTTTTATTTTATTCTCCTGTTTTCTTCCCATTTTCGACAGCCTCGGCCAAGAAAAACCGGACAGACAGCCAAGTTTTTCGACCACGGAAGAGTCCAATAAAATGAAATTGGTTAAAGCTCATCTCATGAAGATCAACAAACCTTTTGTTAAATCGATTCAGGTACGTGCTATGTATTTATATCAAGAGGTTATTTTTTAATACCTATATTCATGGTGTAACAATCACCAAATTATTTAGTGGTAAGACACGTAGCCTTTTCACAAGAGGTCTAGAGTTCAAACCTCGCTAGGTAGATATTTGATGTGCCGATGGAAAGGGTCGGAAATACGTCGGTTAGTCAAAATACTCTCCCAACCCGGAACAAGGAAAACCTCATCCGTGTACATTTTTATGACGTTTTGAGAAAGTTATGAATCTATTAAAAATGATAAGGTCTTAAATGTATAAACTCATAGCTTCTATCATGCCCCAAATATATATAGTGATTGTAAATTTTGAATACTTGTGCGGTCACACACCTTGCACATTCTCGCATACGACTCTGTTTATTTTAATTAATTATTTATATTTTTGTTGGAATAGAGCCCAGATGGTGATAAGATAGATTGTGTTTTGACTCATCATCAGCCAGCTTTTGATCATCCTAAGTTGAATGGAACAAAACCAATGGTAGGTTCATATTTTTTGAATATATATACATTATTAATAAGTATATATGCACCCTCATTCTATATTAACATTTTGATTTTGAAAATATAGGATCCACCAGAGAGACCTGATGGTCATGATCAAGTAGAAACGAGCTACGAAAACAATCAGTTATGGAGTTTATCAGGCGAATCATGTCCTGAAGGAACAATTCCAATTAGAAGAACAAGTGAAGACGACGTACTAAGAGCTAGTTCGATAAAAAGATTTGGTCGAAAAATTCCAAGGCCAGTTAAAAGAGACACTTCTAGCTATGGTCATGAGGTTAGCGCGCTAATTTTAAACTCGTTACTATACTAGTCCATTACACGTAATTTCTTCGAAAGTGCAATGCTAAACACCCTTAATTATATGCATGTTCTTAGTTAATAGTAAATTACTCAATTACTTGGTGTCATTAATTTGAAGTATGAAAATATTTTCATGGTTTTGCTTTCATTTCTGAGATTTCTATAGAAGGATAGTGTGGATTGTGGAAAACAATGATATAACTATTTGTACCTTATATAGTAAAAATATTGCACTTACATCTATGATGTAAAATTGTTTGACTATTAAAAACTTTACTGTTTTTGTTGTCTAATTAAATCAAAGCATTTATTTTTTTTCCTGACAAAATATTACTCCGTGTATTCGTAGGTAAGGTTAGTTAGTTGTCCATTAATGCTAGATTTACTTGTTTGGAATTATTAAAGAGTGTAAAAAGTGTATTGCTTCAAAGCTTCATCTACTTTTATTTACTATAGTTTAGTGTCCGTTGGAGCCATTTTTAAATATTAGTGTCATATTTTTATTCTTAGATATATACGTAGTATTTGACATCGGGCGAAAAACCTTAGATCATGTTCATGTCTAATAATATTTGACATCGGGCGAAAAACCTTAAATCATGTTCATGTCTAATAAGAATAAACATGATCTATAGTTTTTTTGACTTAGGAATGTTTTTAGTCCGCAATGTTTCACTAGCCGTGAGCCTTGCAGGACTAGGTTCCTTAAGGCCTCAGTCGCCTTCTACCATGATTCAGGGTTTCCATAAATAGATGAAATGATCGATTAATAAAGAATATTGGACACTTTAGTATCTTGTTATAAGACATGATGCGCTTCGAAGTTCTTTTTTTTGGAGAAACCATTCATAAATGTACCTTAATTATTGGTATTCAATTTGTATATCTAATGGTACGATTAAATTTGAAATATTGTATTATTGGAATTAATGATGGTTGAAAATGGCAGCATGCAGTTGGGTATGTAAGTGGAAATAAATACTATGGAGCAAAAGCAAGCATAAATGTGTGGGCTCCAAAGGTGACCAATAGATATGAATTCAGTTTATCACAAATGTGGGTTATTTCTGGGTCTTTTGGTCATGATCTCAACACAATTGAAACTGGCTGGCAGGTATTCTTTGTTCACACCCCTTGTCTTTACTTCCATACATTTATCTGGCTTTAATTTAGGTTTGAGAGTCAAACGGGTAAAATTTCAAACCTTTGGTAACATGAACGGGTTAAACGGGTTGGCCAATTACACGTCTGGCTACTTTCCCGAACAATGCCTCTTTAACAGTTTTACCCTGCACTTGTTTCGTTTAAGCAAGTGTCATTTACACGTAAAATCAAGAAAAGACGTACGTAGATTGCGTTAAGGGTACCTTCAATTTTACGCAAAAAGTGTTTTCACACCGAATGTAAACGAAAATATAGAAAACCATTAAATGCAATTGTTAGTCAAATTTGCCATACATGATATACAACATATGAAGTACCTTATAAAGTCCATTTCCTGTTATAGAAAACATTTTCCCATTTGGATTTCATATCATGAAAAGTCTTGCATATTTTGTTTACCTCATAATGCACATAATTTGAAGAATTATAACATTATTTTCATCCCTAAACTCATGTAAAGAACGTATTCATACGTTGCATATCATTTGGCCTAGCGGTATATGAGTAGTCTACGAGTTTATGGGTTCAAGCCTTATCTGAGACACGTGTTAGGTATAGTTCATTAAGAACTTCCTTTGGTGACAAAATTGTTTTCCTAGCTTAAATTTGTCAAACATGGTTGTTGTGACACAATAATGTTATCATTACTTGTGTAGCATGCGTAAAAATAATACAAATATAAGTTTCTTAGTGCCATTTAAAGCTAACTAAAGTGCCTCAACTACCTACCCATAAAAATGAATTAATTGTTTACCATAAGTCCATTTAATTTTTCTTCAACAGGTTAGCCCAGAGCTATATGGGGACACCCACCCACGATTTTTCACTTATTGGACCGTAAGTTCGAACATAATTTACACTACTACCAGTACCAGTGGCGGAACCAGGATTTAAAGAGACCGGGTGCACAAAACTTTCTAAATTGTACTACGAGGACTATTGAAATAAATTTTTTTTTAACCGGGTGCAATTAGAA
The DNA here is from genome assembly GCA_022545495.1 of Chrysanthemum lavandulifolium. NCBI lineage: Eukaryota > Viridiplantae > Streptophyta > Magnoliopsida > Asterales > Asteraceae > Chrysanthemum > Chrysanthemum lavandulifolium. The sequence continues at coordinate 33,955,672 of CM040241.1, read as the reverse complement.
AAATGGGATTTTGTTTGGAAAAACACCATGTTTGACGCCGTGGGACACCCCCTAGTTCCGCCACTTACTAGCATACTTTTTGTTTTATTTTTCCTGTATACATCTTAGGAGAAGTAATTTGAGATGAGTAACTTTGTTTTTGAACTACAGACTGATGCATATCAAACAACGGGATGCTACAACTTGCTATGTTCGGGATTTGTACAAACGAATAATAGGATTGCGATTGGAGCTGCTATATCTCCAACGTCCGTATATAATGGAGGACAATTCGATATTAGTTTAATGATATGGAAGGTGAACCCTTTAACAATAATATCAGTGCCATCATTTTTGTCAAGTGCTTATTCGAATTGTCTAACATGCATGTTTATGTTTCTTGATGTAGGATCCAAAACATGGGAATTGGTGGTTGGAATTCGGATCGGGTACCCTAGTTGGGTACTGGCCAGCTTCCCTATTCAGTCACCTCCGAGATCACGCAAGCATGGTCCAATTTGGGGGAGAAATTGTGAATAGTCGGACTTCGGGTTCTCACACTTATACCCAAATGGGAAGTGGCCATTTTTCGGGTCAAGGGTTTGGTAAAGCTTCATATATTAGGAATATGCAAGTAGTTGATTGGGGTAATACTTTGATACCTTTGTCAAATTTCAAAATATTGGCTGATCATCCAAATTGTTATGACATTAGAGGTGGACTTAATAGGGTTTGGGGTAATTATATCTATTACGGTGGGCCCGGAAAGAATTCAAGGTGTCCGTAAAAACACGTGGCGTTTAGGTATTGGGTATAAATATATCAAAGGGTGAAAAAAGTTTTGGTCTTAGTTTTTTCCTTTATGTCGAGTTTTTCTTTACATGATTGTGTTAGTATTTTTCTTTTTCTAACACGCGATTATTGATTAATGATAGTGTTGTAATCAGATTTTTATGTAAAGTTACAGTTTTGAAGTCTAATAGTTGATATAACTCTATTCAGTGTAAGATTACAGAGTTCAGTTTCAAGTATCTACAACAAATTTGTAATATCGATAAGATATTGATCAAATCGTGTTATGGAAAGTATTGTTTGTGGGAATTTAGAAGAGTTTTGTAGCCTCATGATGTGTTTTGCGTCGTAGACAATATGCCTCTATAAAACGGTGGCCCTGTGAAGTTGCAATGTTTGCATAGAGTGATCACCACACCTGAAGGTAATTGTATCGGCTTTGATTAGTTGGCCGTGTGGAATATGGAAAAGATTTATCTCTATTTACTCCCAAGATCATGTCTCATGCGCCTTAGTTAGACCAGGGATACCGCTAGGTCGAATACATACATACATGTACCTAAACTACATTAGCTTAAAGAAACAAAGAACCTTGCGGATCCATATAACTTTATACAACCAATTAGCTTTGGCTCAGTTGATACCCAGTTCCGAAAAACTCATGGGCTCATTGGAGAGATTTTGTGGATAAAAGGTCAAGGGTTCGAGTTTCGGCTCTTGCTCACTCCAGTGCCCCACTAGGGAAAGAGAGTTGCCGGAGCTATTCCTTGTGGGTGGACAATGACTGGTGCTAAAAGGCACCCGGGGTTAAGGTGTTCCCACCAATTCACACCTTTTGTGGATCTCAAGTCGGAAAAGTTCAAGTAGTATATATTTTGATACACTCAAGTTGATCACCAAAAGGAATTTACAAAGTAGGAGATGAGGACTAGACAAGAGTGAATATAAAATTGGTCCACACAAAAGAAGAGTGATCATTAGAAAGAGATCTCACAGCTACAACAAGCAGTTGCTTTACTAATTATACTCCTAATTAAATGCATACAACAACCTGTCATCAAGATAAACAAAAACAGAAATGATGATTGAATATGACATCTTTGCCCCCACAATGCCAACTGGCCTATATGCAGGTTTGGTTCATTCATGGCTAAAAATCGAAATTACAAATGGAGATCAGATATGGCCTATGAATTTGGATTACATAGTAAGAGTGTAAGAGTAGTAGGTATTGGCATCTTTGCATCAACATCAACATAACTACGTACACATGTATGCGTGACATGGGCCCTTGATAACAGATCGCAGTATTAATTGGTAGTAAAAGCGCTATGAAGCATGAACCACGTACTAAATGCATACGTTTATACGAGGGGTACACATGTGCTCGGATGCGCACATCATACATTTGTGACTCTAACAAGATGGTACAATTGTCTAGGGTTTGTTTGACGTTACGTTTTGAAAAACTGATTATGTGATACTCCGTATAGATTATAGTGGAGAGCGCGGGGAAACAACCTCTTACTTTGATGTCATATTAGTTTCACGTCATCATTTACATTTCTTTTTTCCCCTTTTCATTACCTAAAACCTTTGTTGCACATTCTCATTACTCTCTTTTCTAACCCCTCGAGGAAGATACGCCGCATTATAAGACATGTTCTTGGCAAGGGAATGGGGGCGGTCTTCCCTCCTTGCCGATTTTGCCATCCACACCTTGGGTCCTTAGAAAAACATATAATTGATGTTTGTCAATCTATATGTTCAAATAATGTCTATTTGTGCTTTTAGAGCTTTAGTTGAGTCACAATCATTTGTGCTTAAGCCCATAGAGATGCTTCCAGTTGATTGTTTTTAGTTTCCCACTGATCCAATGGGCTTAATATGGATGCTTCTCTTAACTTATAACTGCTCACATTTGGGCTTATGTCCATAACCATATCACGACCCATGTCGTTAACTTTGCACATTTTGTTATTCGTTGTTATAATAACTCCATATATAAAAGTATATCTAGTCCATGAGGCATTTTTATCAGACAATTACCACTTACGTGCTCTTTCCGTCTCAAATTACATGTTGACTCGCGTTATTCAAAACTAATATTCACTACTAAAAATCGATAGAAAATTTGTATCAAGTTAATCATGTTACCGGCCATTACTTGAGATTCTCATTACAAAATTCAAAAATATATTAATTAATTAATTAAAAGTAAAGTTGTCATTCTGCAAAAGTAATTATCATGTTTCCTTAAACTGTATATTTTTATCGGTTGACAACTTTTAAGACGCAGAGAGTACTTACGAGTCAACCCAACACGAGAACCAAATATATTGATATGCACAAAAACCTTCCATTTAAACTCAAACAAGTTATATATTCAACTTGTTAAATTCTCTTTTTTTGTCTCTTGTATCAACGACTAAACATGGTGGAACGTTGGATCTAAACAAACCACTAAAAACAAAACATGTGTTTTCTAGCTGTGCATGGTGCATTATATTGTTTCTCAAGTTCATAGGTTTTACGCCATACTTAATATATATAAAAGCCAAAACTGCATGTTAATAATTAATTAAGTCTGACAAAAATCACATTTCTTGTTGCCTATGAGTTCCCCAGCCTCCAACCACTGCTTACAACTCGCTGACCAAACCCTAAATTCACCTCTTAATACCAACTGTCTTTGTACTTAACGCACATGCATGATGCTGTATTTTTTTTCTGTTAAGAAATGAGCATCTTAAACCGTCCATGCATGGATGGCAAGCTACAATAACTTTTCGATACCTCCTGTCGCAAACTATTGGCATGAATCATCCCTGACGTAGTTAAAAATTCAGGCAGAAAAATCTCTCTTAAGTAAGATATTTTCACGCATAAATTTTGTCGCTATTATTAGATAGATAGATCAGATTAGTTGGCCATATTTGCCACTGCTTGCCATGTGTGGCAAGAACATAACATCTTGAAGTTGATGATAAGCTGCCTTCAGCTCAAACCGACACATAATGTAGCTCAAGCTATATGAAGATGCATGTGGAAGATCGATCTTTGATTTGAAAATTGGTCAAGATGCATGATGAAAGTTGGTGTGTTTTTATTCGTCCTGTTTGTCTCTACCATAATTTGTGGTATTGTGTCTAAGACTAATATACATTCAAACTTGTAGATTATGGTACACTTTATTCTCTAACATGAAATTAGTAATAACCACTCAAGCATCAAGCTGGTAAATGGTTTATAACTATCGTTACTTGAAGTTATCAAACCAATTAACCTCCATAAAAAGATAGTTTTAAATTGTTTTAGCCCGTGCATCATTCGCCCAAACGGTAAAAATCGACAATTGTAGAAAATTTTAAAGTTTGTGCTAAATATTTTGCAGAATTTGATCATTGCTTTATTAAATACTCCATCCGTCCCAAATTATAAGTCCATTTTAACGTTTTCATAGTCTTTTCACTTCAACTTTACTTTAAATATTTTTTTTTCGTGTTATATAATACTTGATGAAAAATATACCAATAAAAACGCATTTAAAACACAAGTGCATTTATATATTTTGCATCAAGTATTACATAACACGAAAAAAAATATTTAAGGTCAAAGTTAAAATAAAAAGACTTTGAAAAAATCAAAATGGATTTAAAATTTGGGACGGAGGAAGTATCATATATAAAATACATTATATATGTATATCAAATAAGTTATATTTTGGTGAGAAAGTCATAGCAATAATGGTCACATGCTACAATGATCCAAATTATTAGTGCCAATATATAATTATATTTCTTAATTTAAATGCTTAATTGTCTTACAACTTGTTTTATTATATTCTTAACTATATATTATTAATATATACAGATTTTTATCAAACTAAGAAAATAAAGAAACTTGCAAACTACCATTGATAATATATTTTAACATAGATATGAATGATGTACTGTAGGGATGACTCAGTTTAATTAATTAATTGATTTTTTTTTAAAGTATAATGGTTCATTTTTATCATAGAACATGCATGAAATGGGAGGGTGTTATCTGATTAAGTATGTAAGCAAAGTAATAAATAAGAGAATGGGCATATATAAAAAGTCTAAAATAAATTATTTAGAGAGGAAGCATTTTCTGATATATTTGTTTCTTCTTGTTTCTTTGTCCCAATAAAAAACAATAACAACACGACACATGATCCATGTTCCATGCTCCTATAGCTTGTAACCAAATTAATGTTCATCAATTTATAACATATTTGTACTTATATCTAGTGTAAGTAGAAAGGCATCTATCCTGGTTATCTCACCGGCCAAAATAATTAAAACTAGCAATACAAGATGATTATACAACGTTTGAGTTGTGACTCATAATTCCTACTTTTCATTACAAAATGGATGTGGTGGTTTAAGCTGTTAAATGATGAAACCCTTCCATGTCTTAATATAATTGTTTCCAAACAAAAAACACATGGATGTGGTGGTTTAAGCTGTTAAATGATGAAACACCTCCAAGTCTTAAAATAATTGTTTCCAAACAAAAAACACATCCTTTAGGAAAAATATATTTATAATTGATTACTTTGTCTTACTTTTTGCTGAATGACAATTTTACTATTTTGCAATTACATAATACTTTGATTGAAGTTTGTAATTTTTAATATCACTATTTGCAATATAATAAACTTGATACATTATTCACAAATATATATTGAGGGAACAATAATTTTGAACAACCCGAAATAGAAAGGACTATTAATTTGGGATGGAAGAAGTATTTATAATGCATGTAAATAGGAAACTTAGAAACCTAATGGACCCGAAACCCATAAACGGGCCTGGCACAACTACCATATCATCTAACATTCCACCGCTGTTCGAGCGACAAAATCGCAAAAGCTCAGAGCATATATCCTACATCAAACACAAGCAACTATATGATCAAAATTTCGATTTACAAATGAATCCGCTTTTCCTATTAAAAGTCCTAACATTGATCTTCTTATTCTTCTCCGCAACGATATCAAAGTTAATATCTAATTGGTGTAAAAAAATCATCCTTTTTGTTAGATTGAGTAGTTTGCTAAACCTTATAAATTTATCTAAATTTTGTGTAATCGTTTTGTTTTTTCACCCCTAGCTCTTTGCTAGAGTACTTAGCGTGTTTACGTTGGGCGGTCTCAACCACCGCACGACTAGGCACATAATAAATCATACCGGTTTGCGTCAAGGGCGATGACCCTGTCAGATCGACACATACATCAAGCCGTCTATCCCACGAGTAGAGCAACATATCAGCTGGACGTAAGGGTTTGTCCTTTTTTTCACTAACTCCGATATCAACTTCTTTACGAGCTGAAATCCCCGACCGAAAATAGATGTCAACCAGGGTATCGCGTACCACGTTATGCCGATGTTTAATACCAATAATACCAGTGCATGATACAACATGGTCCACATAAATATCCCCCGTAAAGACCCTAGAACAAGCTGAGCATGGAATCTGAACAAAGAATAGGGGATGCCGATAGCATAACACACACAGTAGGTCCTAACATTCATAGTATGTCCTAACCCAGAGATCGCAACCACCATAAGCCAGTCCGAAGTGTAGTCCTCCATTTGAGATTTTCATAACGCCATCTGTCGAGTAGATAGGAAAAAAGTTGATTCAGTCGTTTGGGTAACACGTGTGAAATATATATATGCCGATTTCTTCATAAGTATTGGGGCAACGATCTCAATTGAATTACTCAAAAGGTCAATCTTCATTTTTGCATTAAAAGCACACAAGGCATCATTAATGTCGAAGAAGCTTAGTCTGCAAGCTAGCAGATTGGAGTTTAGACGCAAGGAATGTATAGTTCAAGTCATCACCTGCAAAGTAAACATCAAACCCCCCAAACGCAAAGGGTAAGGTGGCAAGCCTCCATTGCCAGTCACCAAAACTAGGTCCAAAAGCAGTGAAAATACGCTCCAGAAAAGAACGAAGTTCTGCATCAAATGAACTCTGAGCACGCTCAAAAACCCGGGGAGGCCATGTGTGCATAGCAAAATATAACTTGGAAATACCGACACAAGCACGAAGGAGAAACAACTCAAATCGAGGGTCATTAATCTTAGCAACAACACCCATTAGCTCAATGGTTTTGGCAATCCTTTTCATAACACGCTCACTACTAAAATCAACGTCCACAGTAGCAGGCCCACCCAGTAATTTAACACCATGCAAAGGTCGGGCAATATTAGGCAAGAAAACATCCATGAAGCCTATTTCTAAGGTCTTCCTTAAAACAAAACCTTAGTTTTATCAACATTGAGGTATAAACCGCAACGGGTCCATCTACCATAATAAGCTTTAACACCTTCCCTACAAGTAAAGTATCTCCAATAATAGTGCCATCATCAAGATACCAAGCTTGAATGGAAGGGCTAAAGGAGTCTCTAATCTTGCATACCAAAAGATGTAACACTAAGGAAAAAAGTAGAAGTCCAAGAGGAGCACCTTATTTCACACCTTGATGAGATCATAAGGTGTGTTCCCCATAATATAATCTAGCTGGGTTGGAGTAACAAAATTTCACCCAACGTGAAATAGAAAGAAACGAAGACGAACTTCTTGTAGCATAACCTCACGATACACTAAATTGAAGGCATTTTTTAAATCCACCAACAACATCGAAAGACCCACATCATCTCTACGGTCTTCAATCAACCGATTCATGGCATGAAGTATAGCCTACCCTCCTCTAGATACCCCAACACCAAACTATTGATCATTTAGATAATCATCCAAAGAATGGCCAATCATAATAGCACTAACCCTAGAAACCAAACGCCTCTAAATAGTACCCACAACAATAGGATGGATACCACACCTGGCTTGACTAGCGGTATGAGATGAGCAATAGCAATATACTCACCGACATCTTGGGTCATTTACCATCAAGAGAGAGATTAATCACTTGGGTGATAGAAGCGACTAACTCATCCAAAATAGCTACAGTAACACCACTTAAACAATCCATAAAGGTGTTGGGCACACAAACCATACCATCTACAAGATGTACCACAAGTGAAACTCTTAATCATATCTAGAACCACAGCAGGAGATGCAATAACGTGATGATGATCAATAGGTATATGCGGCAAAAGAGGAGCAGGTTTGAATGGGTGCTTAGCGTTTAAGTCCTCGAGAGTAGCATCATTATAAGGAGCAACACCAGAAGAAGAAGAAAGACCCTGACTGCCGCAGTATAATGACCATAAAAAAATCTTCCTTTTACACTGCTTGATATTACGATCACCCGAGTCCATGTTTTCCTCATCAATATTAGACTATGAAAGGGAAGGTTCATCTAAAGCCTCTCGCACAAGCTATGGCTACTAATCTTGTTGTTTTTGAGGTAAGCCCATTTCCACCAGCATCGTGACAACCACTAAGACCCACAAAAGGCCAATGAAACCGCACAATAGCCATAACAATCAGAACATGAACCCAACCTCCACCAAATGCTAAGGATAATACCAATGTACCAAAATACCACAAAAAAGACCGAGGATAATACAAAACTGCCAAATGCCAAAATATCACCAAATTAAAATACCACCAAAATACCACTAGAGTTCATGCATGAAAATGCCTAGCTGAAACTAACACCAAGAACCAATGCAAACTACGAAGCCAAAGAAACTGTTAGGAAGATACAAACTTCTCGAACCCAAAAAGCAACCAAGACCCGAATAGCGCGAAACCCAAAAACTGTTATGAATATGCAACCTGCCCAAAACCAAGAAACAATCAAGAATGTTACAAAGGTGCAACCTATTACGATCGACGAAGCAACCAAGGCTCAAACAACTTGAAACCGAGATACTGAAACGCATACGCAAACTGCCCAAAACCCTGAACACAAAAACCCACAACACCAAATGACACCTTAAACCTGTGTCAGAGAGGCAAAGAAAACCCGCAGCAGAAGACGAATAAACCACTTACAAAATGTTAAACTGCACGAAACAAAAGCCCCGTTGATGTGATCAACATGAATGGCTAGATGATAACCACCACTACAGAGAATAGCAAAAATAGAAACCCTAAATCAGTTAGAACGTCCCAGCAACAACCAAACCGAGTCAGGTTACAAAAAAAAACCCCTAAATGTGTTTGAAATGGAGAAAACGAAAACCCTAAAACAACATGCTCGATTACAAACCACACTCCAAATGAGATGCTGAATCAATGATTCATCTGGGATGTTGAATCAATGGGGCAGGAACGATGGAGAAGAAGCAGGATCAAAATGACGGTTTGAAATCGTCATAATCGCCCATATTAAAGATATATATGAAATTGCCACGAATAATTGCCCTGCATAAACACATTTTTTATCCCATGTATCATTTTTTATTTTCTATTGTTACAAAAACACAATTACTAAATCTTTTATATAATAAGATATTTCTAAAAAATAGAAAAATAATGTTTGAGCAATTGAAATTAGATTAATCGAGTACTCGGTTTTGTCATATAAGTTAACTAAAGCCATCTCATTTGCCGATAGAAAATCAAAATTAAAATACTTTGGTCAAATTTATCCAAATTTCATCTAACAAAAAATATGTATAAAAACACAATGTTGTGACTTTGTTAAAGGAAAACTTTAAAAAAAAAAAAAAAAAAAAAAAAATAGTTAATAAAACTTTAGCCGTTAAGTTTCAAATAAATCATATGGACTTAAGTAAAGTTATGAAATAATACATTTAAAAGTATCATACTTGTTCAAAAATATTTTTACGAGTAGTGAAAAAAAAAAAAAAAAAAAGAAAACTTCTTTGAGTATTAATGCTGACATCCTGTCTTTATGTGAGTAGTTTGACAATTTTACCCTTCCAAGTTACATAAATGATCACTGTGGCTTTGCGAAATTGCAGTCATCGTACCTAGGGTAAATACATAAATGGTCCATTAAAAAAATTCAGAATTTTGTTTTTCAATTTTTTTTCGAAATTCTTTTTCAATTTTTTTTCGGACTTTTTTCCAAATTTACTTGTTTTTTCAAATTTTTTTCGGATTTTTATGTCGAAAAACTTTTTTTCTGAAATATTTTCTTAGAATTTTTTTCTCATTACATGTGAAAAACAATTTTGAATTTTTTTCATCACATGTGCAAACGTATAAAAACGGATGAATAAAAGTGGACGGAAACTTTAGAAAACGGATAAACTTGGATGAAACATATAAAAACAGACAAAAACGTATATAAAAACACATAAAAAACGTATATAAAAACACGTAGACAAAAACGTATATAAAAACACGTAGACAAAAATGTATATAAAAATGTAGATAAAAATAGTGGGTAAAACCATGAATGGATAAAAAAAATTAGGGACGGTAACGCAATTTTCGCTAACCCACGTGGACCATTATATAATTTAACTTAAGGACGGTGGATGCACTTTTTACAAACTCATAGTGTAAAATGTCAACATTAATACTGATAACGCTACACGCGTCGTTCGGGGTCAAAGAAACTTCCTTTTCGTCGAGCAAGTTTTTCAACACCCTAGGCAATAAACCTAATCGTTGTAGTGTAGTATTAGGGTAAGCCACGGGTATTGATATCGTTCTCTAGGGGAATAGGAATGCTAGTGAGAAGTTACTACGCTAAGGTTGGGGTTGAGGAAGATTATTTTTTATCTTTTTGTGTTTTTAGGAAATGGAAAGGTACGAATTTCGAGGTATTGGATTTGGGGTTGGTATTTCTACCGATTACTCTATTCGTCTAATTATATAATCTAAGGTGTATGTAGTCTATGTCTAATTATTGTGTGCTCGTATGATGATTTAAAGATGTATTTACTTAGGTTTTATTACTCCTTAATTGTCTTCTATTGATGGTTGAATTGTCACGTCCTTATTCTTAATCGCGTTGTGTGTCTAAGGTCGTAGGGTATGCGTTTTTCCCTAACTCTTTGAAACTACCAAAGGTTATCACCTACAAAATCTCTAGGATTTATAAACTTAACACTAAGGTACTCTTCGGATGGTTTAGCCTACAATGACTCTAGGTACTATAAGCTAAGGTTCACAAAGATTAATCAAGCATTAACTACACAACGGATGACCTAACGCAATACTAGATCATTAACAATTAAGATAAGAGACAACCAATCAATATTCAATAATTAAGTTTCATATTTCCTAAGCAAACACACAAGTAAATTAGCCGGACATGGGAAACATGCAAGCATACACACAATCAATCAAACATAGGATAAACATAATGATAAATTGAATATATGGATTAAGATATAATCAACAAACCATTACAAGATGTTTTTGGAGTGATTGAAACCTTCAAAGTTTCTGGAAAAACACCTATCTAAACCCTAGAATCGGAGTTGGGGTTTAGAGCCTACAAAAAGTGAAGTTATAATGTTATATTTATAGGCAGATTTTCTGTCGGCAAAGAGTGACGGCACACCTAAAGAGTGACGTCACGACCATTTTTTCACCAAACTCAGATTTTCTCGTTCGGTGGCGTGGTGTTGAATCACCTAAATCCGAGTTCGTATGCAAAAGTTATGGCCAAAACAAGATCGCTACTTCACGCAGCGTGTTGCAACTAGTGACGGCGTCACCTTATGGGTGTGACGCCGTCGCTTCGATCTCGGCGTCGTGCGGATCAAATCTAGGCCGTCTCGAGTTGCGACGACTACTCTTTTAAAACACAAGCCGTCACTTGTAAATGAGTAATTTGGCTCTTGAGCCATAAAAAGTTGTCCAACGGCGTCGAGATAACACCGACGCGTCACCTTCGGGTTCCCAAAGCACTGAGTGTCTCGAATCTTGACTTTGACCGGTTTCTTCAGATATTCGCGCCTTTTCGTCCGAATAAGTGTCATTCTAGCATTTTGCCTTCAAGATACCTAAAAGTGAAAAGGAACGATATTAAGTAATAACGGATACAAAGTGATCAAATAAGGACTTAAACGACCCTCAAAAGGTACATTTTAAAACCTTATCAAATACTCATATAAAGACAAGATGTCAATATTAATACTCACAAGAGATTTTTATTTTATTTATTCACTACTTAAAAGAGTATTTTTAGAAAAATATAATGTTTTTTAAAAGTACTATCCCTAAAGTTATCAATTTTGTTTTTTTAATAACTTTATAAATTTTATAAATATCTCCTACACTTTGTATTTTAGAGAAAGAACCCACATGTATGTTGTTTTTTATTTATAAATACTATTAACATTATATATTAAATGAGTGTATATAAACGGAATTATAAAAATTAAAATAAAAACACGAGTTATAGTGATATGTAAATAAATACACAGGGTTGTACATATACAAACAACTCATTTTATTCCTCTTTATAAGATTTTAGCAAGGATGTCCGATTTTTTTATTATTATCCACGTTCAATAATAACTTTTGTTATTACTCTTTATAAGTTTAATCAACGCATGTAATTACTCTTTAAAGTTTAAATAAGGATATTAACAAATTTATTTTTTAAAGGTCATTTGTTGTTACATGCTATTAAACACACATAATATTTAAAACATAGTATCAATAGTGAACTTTAAACAATGTCAACCTCAACACATGATAGTTAGACAAAGTCAAAATTTTCATCGAACAAAATTATATACAAAATTTTAATCTATATTAATACATAATAAAATTTTATGTAAAAACTCGCATATGCACGAGTATTATAAGTTTATAACTACAATATAAAAGATTTTATATAATGTTATCGAAAAATCTTATTTAACAACTCCATATATATACCAGAACAGACTTTAATATGTCGAAATAGAAATTTACAAGATATAAAAATTGAGTTTCTTAAACAATAGTATTATTAAATCAGATGATATACAATTTGTATGCACATAATTAAAATTTAGATGTACATGCATCTTTTATATAATGAAGGAATCACATCATTTCGGAGTGATTTTGTCAATTCATTTTTATTGAAAAAATAATTGAGCCAATAAGAGAGCTCGATTTCGCCACGTAAGCAAAATCGTGTGATGTGATTGGTTAATAAAAGTCAAAATTAATTTGATTTTGGTCAAACTTTAATAAATTTGGTGGATAAATTTAGTTGATAAAAAAAACACATAAAAATATAGGTGTGAAATTTGTAAAAACAATTTTTTTTAAAAAAAATGAGGTAATTACTAAAACTTTAGTGGTTGAGTTTTTAAAAATTATATAGAGTTAAGTGTAATATTATAAGTCTCCATATTTTTTAATAACTTTGGATTATAAACAAATACCTCCTTATACTTTACACCATCAATTTTTTTTTTTTACTATATAGATTCAATAAGGACTCATTTATTTCATTTTTAAAAGTTTAACCTATGTGAACACGAGTTTACATTTTAAATACGGCTAAATTACTGAAAATGAGAATATAATTATCAAATTGTAATCACGGGTTACTTTAATATAAAAATAAATAAACGCGATTGTACTTATAACAATAACTCATGTAATTCTTATTTATTTATATATAATGATATCTAGAAAAACATTTTTAAAAAACTTTAAGGAGTATACTTTAACTTTATCAATGCTCATAGCCTCATAATGCTCTATTAAATTGCATTATGTGTACAACATAATATCTTAGTGAAATTTAAATAACAACATCAACATCTTTGTTAGCTAAATAAAATTAAATTTTGAGTTACCTAACAGAAATTTTTACAAAAATACTTTACCAAATTCTAATGGATATTAATGCATAATGAAAAAATTGTGCATAAGTATTAGTTATACTTATATCACAATTTTTATGGGCAAATTCTTATATGTATATATACTAAACTAAAATGTTAAAATAAATTTGATTTATGTGTAAACTTCATGCGTGCACGAAACTTATAACTATATAATTATATGCAATTACCTTTAAAGACACAATATTTAGTATTAATACAAAATAATTTTTTTTTGTCAAAACCTCGTGTGTGCACGAGTATTATAACTAGTTGTGACTTATATCAAAACATATTAAGTAAAATTTATGCCAAAGCTTCGTACATGAACGGATTATATAACTAGTACCAACTAAACCTCTAAGTTACTATGATTAAATTAAAATTTAATTTAATTTAATTAATTAAAACTTTTGCATTTTATATATCAAACGTGTATATATGATAAACACATATTATCAAAACTTATATAGATATAATTTCCATTAAAAACAAGTCTAATCTCAACCTTCAAATTTCAAACAATACATCAAAAACATACTTTTACATATTGAACCCTTTTATTGAACTTAGATCATAATTCAACACAAAATTCAGTCACATAAAGTATAGTACCCAATAGACAAATTCAATGAACCGTAATAAATCAATTTCCAAATAATGTTGATCTAAAGGTCGACCATAAATTATAAATCTTGAATTTTTCACTACTTTTACCCAATAAATTTGGAGTAAAATTCCTTTATGTGGGTCAAAAAAGAATATTCAGTTATTTAATGTTTGTTAATTTATTTGCATTCTTTAAGCCATTATCTAAGCAACCCTATTCTTAATCTAACACTATAAATAAACCATCAAACAACCAATGCCGTCACCAAAACTGTCACTAGTATATTCACCAAGTTTATTGAAAAGAATGGGTGGCACTGATCAAGTTCGCAGCACTAGACGTTCACCGGCGACAACCAACGGTGGAGACATGTGGCAAAACCGAGAAGGAGCTCCAAAAAACCTAGCATCCGATGCAATTATCAATTTAGACCAGTACGTCTTAATTTTATACATAATATTGTTTTTTAATGAATAGTTAGTTGATATTTTATGACATTCATTTTTTTTAACAGTGGTGATCCGACAATGTATGAGCCCTTTTGGAGAAGTATAGGGGACAAGTGTACGGTTGTGTTTAAAGGGTATGAATCTTTAAGTTACTTTTCAAACCCTAAGAACCCTTGTTGGTTTCTCGAACCAAAACTCGAGGAATCCATCAAGAGTTTGCATGGCGCGGTAGGAAATGCAGTAACTGATGGTTACTCCATTGTGGTTGGAACCGGGTCAAGCCAGCTTTTACAAGCTGTGCTTTACGCGGTCACATCACATGATCAAGCTAATCCGATCAATGTTGTTTCAGCTGCTCCTTATTATTCGGTATGAAATGATACTATATGTGATATTTCTCAATGCTTTGCATAAAAAAAGGATTATTTTCCTAGTTTGCATAGTTTGATATACATGAAATTTCTAAATGCAGTCTTATCCGGAGATTATGGATTTGGTTAAGTCGGGGTTGTACAAATGGGGAGGAGATGCACATGAGTTCGATAAAGACGAGCCTTATGTTGAGCTTGTGACCTCACCTAATAACCCTAATGGTGTAATTCGTGGAGCCATAGTGAATCGTGATGGTGGGATCTTGGTGCATGATCTTGCATACTATTGGCCTCAGTACACTCCTATCACTTCGTCGCTTGATTATGACATCATGCTGTTTACAGCTTCCAAATGTACCGGTCACGCTGGATCACGAATAGGGTAAGTTTTTTTTATTACCTTTAGCATATATATAACAAGAAATAGATAAAATTACAAATTGGTTTCTGCCTTTTTTTCAGTGTCAAGCATTGTTTAGTTTACGATCTTATACTGAATTATTTTGATTAATAGATGGGCTCTTGTGAAAGATCAAGAAGTAGCAAAGAAGATGACCAAGTACATGGAGGTGACCACTATTGGGGTATCAAAAGAATCACAACTCCGAGTTGCAAAGATCTTGCAAGTTGTTGCTGATGGATGCAAGCGTTTTGGATCCCCGGATGGTGATAACTTCTTTGAATTCGGGCAAAAGATGATGGCGAAAAGGTGGGAAATTCTAAGGGAAACTGTGAAAAAAACCCAAATGTTCACTCTACCAAAATTCCCTCTTCAGCATTGCTCTTATTTTGGAGATGTCACTCAAGCATATCCAGGTAAAACTTTCATCATGTTTACTAAAGGGGAATATGATCGAATTAGAGAATTAAAAAGATGACATGCAATTATAGCATCCATGTTAACTTTTTTTCTAATATGGTCTCTAAACCTTCCTTATAATTCAGTTTTAAACACCTTCCATATAAATGATCAAAAGTTTTAATAAAGGGGATTTTGATCAAAATGATGACTAGTTGTTGTGTTTGTAACCTTATCCTAGTTTATTTTCCATTCTTATATGTTGTATAAACCTATCACTAAAAGTTTGAGCTTTAAAACTTAATATTAACTACGGAGTACTTAATAATATTGTGGTGCAGCTTTTGCATGGATTAAATGCAAGGAAGGAATTGAGGACTGTGAGAAGCTCTTTAGAGGTCACAAGATCTTAACAAGGGGTGGAAGGCGATTCGGGTCAGATCCAGCGTTTGTTAGGGCTAGCATGATGGGCAAAGATGAAGAGTTTAACCTCTTCATTGACAGGCTTTCCATGATTCAAAGCTTCAACGATGGGAATGGGAATGGAAACATGAATGCTAATGGGAATGGGAATCTTAATTAAGATGAAAAACATATTTATATGAATGTAAATCTGGTTTAGATCCAGAATATGAGGTGTTTGACCAGTGAGCCACCCTCTCTAAATTAATATAATACTTAAAATTATGTTCTAATGTTGATGATTTGCATTCAGGAACTATATATCTATTACATATGATTTCATACATACTGTTCTGATTCTTTTTAACGACGAAAATTATGTTAAACAAAACTAGCAAGAAGCTAGAGAATAAACAATATTACAAAGTTTTCATAGAAGATTTGGATCAAAGATCCAATAAAACCAATTAGATATGAAATTTCTATTTCGATGAAGGATCCAAGTATGTAAAAGGATTTTTATCTCCTCACCTAGTGTGTCGGTTTCGGAAACTCCAAATGATTTTTTTTTTTTTTTTTTGATGTGATGTAAGAGGAAACAAATTAAAGACGAAAAT
The DNA here is from genome assembly GCA_022545495.1 of Chrysanthemum lavandulifolium. NCBI lineage: Eukaryota > Viridiplantae > Streptophyta > Magnoliopsida > Asterales > Asteraceae > Chrysanthemum > Chrysanthemum lavandulifolium. The sequence continues at coordinate 33,938,889 of CM040241.1, read as the reverse complement.
TGAAATATTAAGGAGAATTCAAGATGGGTTCTCTTTTGGTTGTTGACTTGTTGCCCCCATAAAGGCATACACCAGATTTGCAAGTTACATACTCTTGTTGGTAATCTAAGATCCACACATTGTTTTGTCATCTTTTTATTTTCCAGTATTGGATTTAGTCATCAATGTATAATGGGTAATTGTTTATAACGTCTATATATGAGAGTTTTGGGAGTTTCACATAGGATTATTTAAAACAAATGAGTTTTTCACTGTTTAGGTTATCAGGACATCGCAAATAAATTTGTAAAACACGAAAATCTAAAACATGATTAAAGACTAAAATACCCTTGGAATCGAAATTTATAAAATACGTAAAATACATTTATATCATTTAACGAAATTAAAACTAAACTTACGAGTAATTAAAACTTAACTAATGTGTATGCGTGATCGATTTTGGTGCGACGAAAGATTTAAGCGTTTAGCTAATATGTTGGGCTTCGTTTTCGTTAATGGTGAACCATTTGGGCGTTCGTTTGTTTGTGCGGGAGCCGAGAGCTAAGAGAGCCCATAGGGGTGTATGTTTTATTCGTTTGGATCAAGAGCCGAGAGCCCAAAGGCGTGGGTTTTGTGTGTGTTCGGTTGGACCCAAGCGAAACCCAACCCATCAAAGTCTAGAAACATTTTGTACTACCTATATATACACTACATTTACAAGAAATTGAAACCCTAGTTTTGTTGCCTCTCTTTTCTTTTCTTCCATTCGGCCGAACCCTAGACCTCTTGGTGTCGAGAGTTTTGTTCAACGAGCTAAGGTATAACGTGTTTATTAGTCTTCCTTTGTTACACCTTACGTTAATATTTATTGTATCATGTTTGTTTTGGTCGAGTGGTGTTTCTTTTCTTTTGTGTCGAGTCATGTGAAACCAAACAAGACAAACCATAATGATTTGAACCTAATAATTATTAAAGAGAACATGTATTGAATATGTTTTGTGAATCGGATCATAAGTATGTCAAGCTATATATATAACCGAACCATATGTAAATGAATCGGACCTTATATAACATGTGAACTTGAATGTGTAAAGTGCGTCGAGAGTTAAGGTATTGCTTAAAACATGTTAGCGAACCCTATATAAGCCGAACCATATAAGAGTTTTGAGCGTGTATTAAGCGAGTAAAGATCATGTGAAACCTAAACCCTAAGTGATGTGTGAACCGAACCTTAATTGGTTTGTGAACCGTGTATCAAATGTGCGTAGATGTGTAACTAATCCGAGTAATAAGTAACTTTTGGGGTCACATGAAATCATAAGCGTGCATGGATATAAAAGTTGACGTATAACATATATATGAGTAACATATGATTAAGACATGAGCGTGTTGAGTAAATAAACAAGAGTAATGAGTCATTAAATGGCGTAACATATAAAGTAAATGCACGTGGATATGATATTAAAGAATGAGAAAACCCTAGAACATAAATGAGAGTCGATTAGGGTTTGAAGCTAAGTATATTAATTCGTTATTTCATGTGTGAGTTATGACGTTTAAACTATTTTCACATTTAACCCTAAACTTTAATAAATGACATAATGAACCTTAATCTACGATATTGTTTATAAAACACTTAAGTCTCATTTAATTATAAAACCTAAAGTATTAAGATCATGAATACATTGAGTATAAACACCAAATATTAAAAGATCACTTGACGATTATGGAATCATAAATAACATGTACGACCGTTAATGTGTATAGGTTACGTGAAGAAGGAGTAATCCTTTGCTTTCCGTGTTTACGCTTTTCGATCATTTGCTTTGGAATAAGGTAAAGATATTCGACCTTTTCGATAAGGTTCCTTATAACGTTTTCTTTTCGTTAGCTTTTATATTAGGATTTCCTAAGCCTTTGCTATGAACCCCATTTTGTTTGTTTGAGTTGTTGCTTATCGAACTTTGATTTTGGATTATAAAACATTTGATTTTGAACTATATGATATAAAAACTTTGATATTGAAAACATGATTAAATCTTTGATAAAGTATGATCGTGTCGGTTATGACATTCGATTTGACCTAAGATAGTTTGACACCGAGCCAAAATAATAACTAGTCATGGGGTTCCATGTCCGTGTCGATGATGCACTTGACATGACTCTAGGGCGATGAGAGTGAAGTTACGCCCGTCCCTTATCATTATCTGTTATGAGCTCAAGTTATATTATATTACCAATATATGTTTGTGGGCGTATGGATGCATCCTAGATCATTATCATTATTATCTGTTATGTGTTATATGTTATATGCTATATGTTATCGATGATTGATCTTGCGTGCATGCGTCCTTCATAACTCTGGTAGGTCTCCCTACAAATGTTGCCTTGTGTGAATATGAATATGATTATGATCGATATATGTGTATGCGGGCTCGAGGTAGTTAACTATAAAACTTATTCTATTATTACGATTTATATTTTGAAATGATTATGATTTTACTATCTTTCTTTCACTTTATTTCGTATTCGTTTTCGTTTCGTATTCGTTTTGCTTGTATATCATTCCTTTGGGCTTTTGAAGCTCGGTAGCATTTCTTTTCTTCATGGCGGTATCTAAGCATTGGGCTGGGTTTTGCTTTGGGATGAGTCTTGAGTGGACTTACCTTAGAGATATTTAGCTTTGATCTTATGATGCCATTTAAGACTTAATATTTCGGATATTTTATTTGGAGTTTATTTTTCATTGGGACCTATGTATTGAAGTCATTTTGACTTGAATTATTTCGATATTTATGCTAAGATTTCTTTTGGATATTTATGTTTGCTTTGATATGACACCATTACTTGTGATTCCTTTACCCTTGTCGGGTCGGGCGTTACAATTTATGGCATCGAGCCAGGTTTACGACTTGTAGTCGGGACACATGACATATGGAGCCTAGGTTTTGAGACCATTAGAGCTTAGGCTATGACACTGTGAGGATTTGGGTAGACTTTAGGATTCCTTCTGCGTACTTCCATTTCGTATCTCACCTTTGTTCATTTTGCTAATCGTTTGAATATCGTTCGGATGGTTCGAACTCGTACTACCGGTAGCGTGGATGGAGCGATGATGCTACTAACATTGATCTTGCGATTGCTAATGCTCTCAACACTCTTTTCCTGGTCTTACTACACGAGATGATGGAGCAATTGATCAACAACATTCGTGTCGGTGGTGCTTGGGTAGTGGTGGAGAAATCAACCGTCGGCATTCACACTTGGCTCGGCGTTTGGTAGCTCAAGCCTCTTTCGTTTAACTTCTTTGCTACTCCCAGCGAGGCCGAGGACTGGATCACTCATATTGAGAAGTTGTTTGAAGTATTGGGTTGTGGAGCGAGTTTAAGACTCGTTTGGTGCCTTCAAATTGGAAGGTGATGCTTTAAATTGGTGGAAGGCACTCAAACAAGCAAGAGGAGGAGATGCTTTTGCTATTACTTGTACTGGGTGAGTTTGGACTATCTTCTATAACCGTTACTTCCACGATCTTTGACGACAAAGGTATGAGAGGATTATCGGGCAATCTACCGACTTGATCATGAGAATTCAATGAGTACATGAGTAGGTTTATGAAATTTGGTAAGTTTTGTGGGAGCGATTCTTTGGAGATGGTAGGCGTCAAGCTAAGCACTTCAAGTGGGGATGAAGAAGTGGGTGTTGGACCGGCTTAATATTGAGTATGAGAATGTGTCGACTGCAATGGCCTTGACTCGTAACATTGAGATCTTTCATGAGGTTTCGGGTTCCAACAAGCGTGTCGCGATGGTGATCGGATTCAAGGTAGGACTCAAGGCAATGATTATAAGGAAATTCGGCGGGAGTTATGATTCGAGGGTCAAGTGGATAGGAGTTATGATCGGTGAGGTCGGTCGGGAAGGAATGTTGACTCTGGGCGCCACAGGCGAGTCAAGATAATAGAAATCTTGGTAGGAATGGAAATGATCGTCGAAATCAAGGTAACAATAACCAGTTACAACAAGGATCGGTCATTTCGAGGATCAAATCGGTCGTGCTTGAGGATCTTACAGTCGACAAAGACGGTGAGGTTTTGCCTCCCCACCTATCTGTACTACTTGTGGAAAGGCTCATCCGGACGGTGTTTCAAGGCCATGGTGGATGTTTCTCTTGTGGTTCTCTGCTCACAAGATCAAGGATTGCCCTAAGAAGAACCGGTGATTCACGGAAACTACATCAAGCCGCCAACTACTCTTGGGCGTGTTTATGCTACTACTCGGAATCGGTGGGCGCACTTGAGTACCATTACGGGCACTCTTTTCATTGATGATTATTACATCTTCGTTTTATTTGATACGGTGCCACACACTCCATTATATCATCACATTTGCTAAGAAACTTAATATGAAGCCCAAACCATTAACAAATCACTTATCGATTTCTCGCCTATGAAAAACCACATGATCATTGATCATAAATCGTTAAGTGTCCTCTTCGTTTTGATGATCGTATTAAACTTTGCAAATCTGTATCCTCTCGATATGGTCGACTTTGATATCATTCTAGGCATGGATTGGTTGGCTTATCATAGAGCTTCAATTGGCGCTATGCTAGAGCGGTGATCTTTGGAGCGTAAAACATCACGAATTCGTTTATCATGGTTCTCAACCTCTCAAATCTGTTAAGCTCATTTCCGCTATGAAGGCGCGGACCATGATTGCTCATGGGTGCCAAGGTTTTCGGCATCTGTTAAGGACACATCTTTGGAGAGTCCTAACATTGAAAATCTTTACATTGTTTGCGAATTCACCGGCGTTTTCTCGATGAACTCCTGGTCTTCCCCGCTAGAAGTTGAGTTTAGCATTGAGTTAATTCACAGTCTTGAACCGATTTGAAGGCTCCGTATCGTATGGCACCTATAGAGCGAAGGAGTTGAAGGAACAACTGCAAGAGATGATAGAAAATGGATTTATTCGACCAGGTGTTTCTCCATGGGGTGCACTGTTTTATTTGTGAAGAAGAAGGATGGAAGCATGCGTCTATGTATCGACTACCGTGAACTCAATCGTATTACCATTCGTAACCGTTATCCTCTGGCGTATTGATGATTTGTTTGATCAGCGCAAGGAGCTAAGTTCTTTTCGAAGATTGATCGAGATCGGTTATCATCGACTACGTGTGAAGGAGCAAGATGTTCCTAAGACCGCGTTTCGTACGGATATGGTCATTATGAATTCCTCGTTATGCCTTTTGGTTTGACAAATCGCTTCTTGTGTTTATGGACCTAATGAATCGTGTTTTCCATGAGTTCCTCGATAAGTTCGTTATCGTTTTCATCGACGACATTTTAGTTTACTCCAAGTCGAAGAAGAGCATGAAGAACATCTCCGGATAGTTTTGGAGATTACGAGGAAGAAGAAGTTGTCGCCAAATTTTGAAGTCGCGAGTTTTGGTTAAGACAAGTCGCGTTCCTTGGTCATATTGTATCTGTGATGGTATCACCATGGATCCGTCTAAAGTTGAGGCTATCACTAAATGGCCAAGACCTCGACGATGGTGAGGTCGGGAGTTTTCTAGGACTTCTTGGTTACTACCGACGTTTTGTTGAAGGTTTCTCTCGCTTAGCTCTACCCCTAACCCAACCGATGAGAAAAGGTGAAAAGTTTGTATGGACGGATGAGCGAGAGAAGAGTTTTGAAGAGTTGAAAGCGGAGATTGGTGTCCGCTCTATTTTGACTCTTCCATCGGTTCGGAGGATTTCAAATTCTGATGATGCATCTAAGAAAGGATTAGGTGTGTTTTGATGCAACATGGAAAGGTAATAGCTTATGCTTGAGGCGGCTAAAACCTTATGAGGAGAATTACCCAACTCATGACCTTGAGTTAGCCTGCGATGGTGTTCGCGTTGAAGATCCGGAGACATTACTTGTATGGAGGCGTGTGATATATTCATCGATCATAAGAGTCTCAAGTATATTTTCACTCGGAAGGAACTTAACATGAGACAAAGAAGATGGTTAGAACTTCTTAAGGATTATGACACCAACATTCGATACCATCCGGTAAGGCTAATGTAGTTCTTGGCCTTAGCGAAATCGAGCATTCTTGCAAGTATCGAGATTGAACCTAGGATTTTTGAGACTTAGAGAGTTTGGATGTTGAGCTATGCGTCGAGGTTTTGATGGATCTTGGGCTAGTATGAAGGTGGAGTCGAACCTTATCTGCAAATTAAAGAAGCTCGAGAAAGATGATGGTGAGTTGTGGGCCGTGGCGCAAAATGTTGAAGAAGGTAGCGAGCGGAGTTTAAGGTTGATAATGCGGAATTGTATGGTATGAAGATAGGCTTTGTGTTCCCAATGATCCGGTGCCATTGAGAAAGTTATGGTGAAGCTCATAGTTCTCCTTTCACTATCCATCTGGTTCTACCAAGATGTATAGGGATTTGAAGCGATACTTTTGGTGGAATGGCATGAAGCAAGATGTGGCGACGTTTGTGTCGAAATGTATGATTTGTCGTGAGTTAAGATTGAACATCAAAGGGCTAGTGGTTATTCTGACCATTGGATATTCCAACATGGAAGTGGGATAAGATATCTATGGATTTTGTGGTGGACTACCTCTTACTCGGAAGAAGCATGATGCGATTTGGGTAGTTGTTGATCGACTAACCAAATCGCTCATTTCTTACCAATCGAAAAGGATTATGGTATTGGTAGATTGGCGGAAATTTTTAGCAAGAGATCGTTAGACTTCATGGTACTCCGGCATCTATTGTGTCCGACAGAGATCCGCGTTTTACTTCTCGTTTACGGAAAGGTTTGCAAAAGCTTGGGGTACTCGACTTAATTTTATCGGCATTTCATCCTCAAACGGATGGTCGATCGAGAGGACTATTCGGACCTTAGAGGACATGCTAAGGGCTTGTGCTTTGGAATGGTGGCGGTTGGGATGAATATTTGTGTTTAGTAGAGTTTGCATACAACAACGGTTGGCATGCTAGCATTAAGCGACACCGTTTGAACTTCTTTATGGGAGGAAATGTAGAGCACCTACTTGTTGGGATGAAGTAGGTGAGCAGCTTAATTGAAGGTCCGGAAATGATTGAGATCACTAATGAGAAAGTAGGCATTGCTAGAGAAAAGGCGAAGGAAGCTAGGTCTCGTCGGAAAAGTTATGCCGACAAGCATCGTCGTGATTTAGAATTTCGGGTTGGAGATCGTGTATTTTTGAAAGTTTCGCCGTTTAGAGGTGTGAAACGTTTTGGAATCAAGGCAAGCTCGGTCCTCGATTCATCGGTCCGTTTGAAATTCGGAGCGTATAGGAGAAGTTTCGTGTCGATTAGCACTTCCGCCTCGGTTATCGCATGTTCATGGCGTTTTCCATGTATCACTCTAAGGGGATACAACTATCATCCGTTACCGTTGCTTCTTATCCGTTTGATCAAATTCAATCCGATATGTCTTTATCGAAGAACGGAAGCTATTTTAGAAAGGCAAGAAAGAGTCATGAGAAATAAAGTCATTCCGTTCGTTAAGATTCTTTGGAAAAATCACCGGGCGTGAGGCTACTTGGGAAACCGAGTCGATCTGAGCTAGTTATCCTCATTTCTTTGAATAGTTGGTATGTTCTCATTTCGTTTCGTTTCGTTTCATTTCAATTTTCGAGGCGAAAATTTTTCTTTAGAGGAAGAATTGTAAAACACGAAAATCTAAAACATGATTAAAGACTAAAATACCCTTGGAATCGAAATTTATAAAATACGTAAAATACATTTATATCATTTAACGAAATTAAAACTAAACTTACGAGTAATTAAAACTTAACTAATGTGTATGCGTGATCGATTTTGAGTGCGACGAAAGATTTAAGCGTTTCGCTAATATGTTGGGCTTCGTTTTCGTTAATGGTGAACCATTTGGGCCGTTCGTTTGTTTGTGGGGCCAGAGCTAAGAGAGCCCATAGGGCGTATGTTTTATTCGTTTGGATCAAGAGCCGAGAGCCCAGGCGTGGGTTTTGTGTGTGTTCGGTTGGACCCAAGCGAAACCCAACCCATCAAAGTCTAGAAACATTTTGTACTACCTATATATACACTACATTTACAAGAAATTGAAACCCTAGTTTTGTTGCCTCTCTCTTTCTTTTCTTCCATTCGGCGAACCCTAGACCTCTTGGTGTCGAGAGTTTTGTTCAACGAGCTAAGGTATAACGTGTTTATTAGTCTTCCTTTGTTACACCTTACGTTAATATTTATTGTATCATGTTTGTTTTGGTCGAGTGGTGTTTCTTTTCTTTTGTGTCGAGCCGTGTGAAACCAAACAAGACAAACCATAATGATTTGAACCTAATAATTATTAAAGAGAACATGTATTGAATATGTTTTGTGAATCGGATCATAAGTATGTCAAGCTATATATATAACCGAACCATATGTAAATGAATCGGACCTTATATAACATGTGAACTTGAATGTGTAAAGTACGTCGAGAGTTAAGGTATTGCTTAAAACATGTTAGCGAACCCTATATACAAGCCGAACCATATAAGAGTTTTTGAAAGTGTATTAAGCGAGTAAAGATCATGTGAAACCTAAACCCTAAGTGATGTGTGAACCGAACCTTAATTGGTTTGTGAACCGTGTCATCATGTGCGTAGATGTGTAACTAATCCGAGTAATAAGTAACTTTTGGGGTCACATGAAATCATAAGCGTGCATGGATATAAAAGTTGACGTATAACATATATATGAGTAACATATGATTAAGACATGAGCGTGTTGAGTAAATAAACAAGAGTAATGAGTCATTAAATGACGTAACATATAAAGTAAATGCACGTGGATATGATATTAAAGAATGAGAAAACCCTAGAACATAAATGAGAGTCGATTAGGGTTTGAAGCTAAGTATATTAATTCGTTATTTCATGTGTGAGTTATGACGTTTAAACTATTTTCACATTTAACCCTAAACTTTAATAAATGACATAATGAACCTTAATCTACGATATTGTTTATAAAACACTTAAGTCTCATTTAATTATAAAACCCTAAAGTATTAAGATCACTGAATACATTGAGTATAAACACCAAATATTAAAAGATCACTTGACGATTATGGAATCATAAATAACATGTACGACCGTTAATGTGTATAGGTTACGTGAAGAAGGAGTAATCCTTTGCTTTCCGTGTTTACGCTTTTCGATCATTTGCTTTGGAATAAGGTGCGAGATATTCGACCTTTTCGATAAAGTTCCTTATAACGTTTTCTTTTCGTTAGCTTTTATATTAGGATTTCCTAAGCCTTTGCTATGAACCCCATTTTGTTTGTTTGAGCTATTGCTTATCGAACTTTGATTTTGGATTATAAAACATTTGATTTTGAACTATATGATATAAAAACTTTGATATTGAAAACATGATTAAATCTTTGATAAAGTATGATCGTGTCGGTTATGACATTCGATTTGACCTAAGATAGTTTGACACCGAGCCAAAATAATAACTAGTCATGGGGTTCCATGTCCGTGTCGATGATGCACTTGACATGACTCTAGGCGATGAGTGAAGTTACGCCCGTCCTTATCTGATATCTCTTATGAGCTCAAGTTATATTATATTACCAATATATGTTTGTGGGCGTATGGATGCATCCTAGATCATTATATATTATCATTATGTGTTATATGTTATATGCTATATGTTATCGATGATTGATCTTTGCGTGCATGCGTCCTTCATAACTCTGGTAGGTCTCCCACAAATGTTGCCTTGTGTGAATATGAATATGATTATGATCGATATATGTGTGCGGGCTCGGGTAGTTAACTATAAAACTTATTCTATTATTACGATTTATATTTTGAAATGATTATGATTTTACTATCTTTCTTTCACTTTATTTCGTATTCGTTTTCGTTTCGTATTCGTTTTGCTTGTATATCATTCCTTTGGGCTTTTGAAGCTCGGTAGCATTTCTTCTTCTTCATGGCGGTATCTAAGCATTGGGCTGGTTTTGCTTTGGGATGAGTCTTGAGTGGACTTACCTTAGAGATATTTAGCTTTGATCTTATGATGCCATTTAAGACTTAATATTTCGGATATTTTATTTGGAGTTTATTTTTCATTTGGGACCTATGTATTGAAGTCATTTTGACTTGAATTATTTCGATATTTATGCTAAGATTTCTTTTGGATATTTATGTTTGCTTTGATATGACACCATTACTTGTGATTCCTTTACCCTTGTCGGGTCGGGCGTTACATCTATACTGCTTGATAGCGTTACAATCAATTTAAAACTTCCTTTTAAATATTTAGATCGACTTATGTTAATCTAATTGGTTGTTTATGTTGGGCGTTGATAGATAGATATATAAGCGTGTAATGAAAGATAAAGAGTAAGCACATCACCACGACACAAGTATTTATAGTGGTTCGGCTACAAGGACACCTTCCTTGCCTACTCCACTCCCGAGTCACCTACTCGAGAGTTCGTAAACACTACACCAACTCCTTATGGCGGAGAAGCCTTCACAGCGTCGCTTAACCTTTTTCGGTACAAAGCTAAATACCGGGTTCCTTCACACCAAGGCGAACCACACCTAACACAACGTCGCCTACCCTTTATCACGGTAGCTAGGCTAACCATCGAGTTCTTTCACACCAAGGAGAACTAATCCTATCTGGCGTCGCCTACCCTTTATTAGGTACTAGGCTAAGCACCTAGTTCCATTACTATGGAGGAACTACTACCCTTCACAACACAACACCTAATTGCAAGGAGATCCACTCCTTGTTACAACACCATCAAGGATATCACCATCCTTGGAAATAAACAAATATTTATATATATAACGATGCACCTCATCGATTATACGACCTAGGCATTCTTCCCAAATGCCACTTGATTTGATTCTAAGGCATCCTTCACTAATGCCTTTGACACAACGCTTGGCACCCTTCACTAATGTCTTCGTCTTGACACCTTTAGCATTCTTCACTAATGCTTTGACAAGGACGATAAGCACCTTTCACTAATGCCTTCGTCTTGACACTTTCGGCATCCTTCGCTAATGCCTTTAACCTAACATCTATGGAGGAAGAAAGAACTATCAACAAGAGAACCTTAGTTGTCTTGATGATGACAAAGCATGGCAACTCATGGACTTGAGCTTGCTCGTCTTCAAGAAGTGGTGATCTCGCCTTTAAGAGGAACCTAGAGAATCACACAAAAACAAAAGACAAACTACATAGATCACTTGGATATGAGGTTAGAGGGATATAATACTTGGGAAGTGTGTGTGTAAAGTCATGGTTAGAAAGGAAGAAATGGCTCTCTATTTATAGAGAAAATTCTCTATTGTTCCCCGGATCCCGCGGATCCCTCCCACAAGGGATCCGGCAAGCACAAAGCCAGAGATCCGTGGAACGCTCCTCTTTGCCCATGGGTATTTTTGGTTATGGGTCATAGGTCATGGGTTATGGGTTGATCCATGGTTTTCTTTCTAGATACAATGTATCTTAAGGATACAATGAACTTGGTTAAGTGTTATATATAAAACTATGGGTTATGGGTCAATACCATTTGCTAGTTTTTACCTATTTAGTATATACTTGTTTTTACCCATTTTAGTATATACTTGTTTTTACCCATTTTAGTATACTTAGTTTTAAGTATATGCTAACCCAATATGTAAACATTAGTTGTTGTACATATGTATCTAAATCATAAAATCACTTATACTTGTTTTAGTGTTTTATGTGAAAACATAAGTGTGTTAGGAAACTATTGACTCAAACTATTTACGTATTCTATTTATTTCGTTAAAATGATTTTACGTTTGTTATCGACAAAACATTAGAAGATCGTAAAATATAAATAAGCGTTTTACGGCTTATTTGTATTAACAATCTCCCCTTTTGTTGATGACAAAACATAAAATTATTTTAAGAAAACTAAAATTCATAGCAAGTTTGAATTAGTAGTTTTACTTTCTTCTTCCCTTTTGTCGAAACAAAAAGTGTTAAAAGACTAACACAATTTTATGTAAAAATGTAAAGAAGCGAATGAGCGAAATGGTACTCGTCTTAACTCCCCTTGACGAGTCCATCCTTGAGAGGCGTCAAGGACATGGCGTAAAATAAACTAATTGAGTTTGCAAATGGTTCGTCTAAGTGGCAAAACGTGCTCCCCCGAAGATTCTTTGAGTTGCAATAGGGTGTCATGAAGTATAATCCAAAATCGGATTAAGTTGCAAATTTTTTTGGTATATCGTTTGACACAAAGCTCCCCCTAGCTTTATGGTGTCAAGATCTTCATGTGTTATTTTGAAAATCTACAAAGTAAAGGTTAGAAAACAAGAGTATAGTGCATAATTTCCTGCAAATGAACTCAAGTTAGTAGAAATTTGTGCTTCTGTACCACGGATCCCACGGTTCCCTTCTTGGAGGGATCCGGCTAAGCATATTGGAGGGATCCGGCTAGGCATATTGGAGGGATCCGGCTATCTGGTGACAGTTTCTTCAGTAGTGAAGATGTGTCAAACAATGTTAATCAAGAGATGATATATGTGTGAAATAACAAGCAGAACGCACAAAATAATCATAGCATATAAATATTTATTCAATAAAACAAGAGCTAACCAAACAAATCGCTAAAACTAAGAGAATGAACTAGGACATACAAGTACCACTTAATACTAACTAGTTACTAGACTTAAAAATGCTACAATGTGCTTGAGTCTAGGGATGAGTGGACTTGTTGATTTGATCCAACTTTGCAAGAAGATGATTAAACATGAAATGTATCTCATTTCGTGCTTCTTGAACAAGTCCTTGAGTGATTAGACAATTTGGACAATTATTGTCTTGGTTTGGACCCGGAGGGAAATGGATATTTTGAGGAGGCTCTATGTGTGATTGTAGGTCTTCATTTTGAGAAGTAGGAAGAGGTTCTAAAAGTGAGGGTGGTAGTGGAACTTCTTCCATATGATCAAGGTTGTTCCTTGTCTCCCATGATGGACTAGTTGGTGTTGTTGGTGGTTCCCTATTCAATGAAAAGGTTGGTGAATGGGAGGTTCTTGGTGGTGAATGATCCAATGAGTATATGTTTAGGTGAGGGAGAGGATCATTCAAGGAGTGTAGTCCATGCTCAATGAATAAGGGTTTTGATGGCTTGCTAGAACTAGTCAAGTTTGATTTTGAACTAGATGATCCTTTTTCTAGTCCGAAAGGTTTGATGCTAATCCTTGCGGTTCTCTTAGCCTTTGTTGGATGAGTTTGGTGAGATGGGGTTCTAGTATCATTATCTCTAATGGGGGATGTTTCGGTGGATGAGATTTCATGGATCATTTGACCATTTCTTTTGGATGATCCTAAGGTTGAGGAGTTGTTGCTAAGAGCCTTAGTCATGGTGATGAAGATGCTAATGTAAGCTTCTAATTGCTGATTTTTTTTTGAAAGGTAAGTGAGGATGGTGCCTTAAACCTAAGGTTGTTTGGTTTATAAAGAATAATTTGAATTAGGAAATTAAATTCTTGGCCACTTAGAGGACTAAGCATGCTCTTAAGATTTTGATCAGCTCTAGGAGGATAATAAATGAATGCTAAAAGTGGTTAGAGAACCAAAGGTAACTTAAAATTGAATATGGAAGCGATTGAGGCTTTGGCAGCTCTGGATCCAGCGGATCCTCTCGGCGAGGATCCGCTGGTTAAAGACCGAGGATCCGTACTGTCGAACAGTTTTAAGTGAAATGTTTATGCTTTTGTAAGGTTTATTATCAATGGATTTCGAGGTTTTGACTTAATTTTGAGATCTTTACCTGTTGGATATTTCAAATTCTCAACCGTAATAAGTGATGGTGCTTAATGATGGTTTTGGGCAAGAAAATTGACTTAGGGTAGTCTAACTATGTGTTTGACAAGGATACCATATAATTTGATGTGGAGAAATGATGGTAACAAGTCCTAGAAGTCAGATGATGACCTAAGAAGAATTTACTAAAATCTTAAAAAATAAAGGAAAAATAAAAAACTATTTTTGAGCCTAATTTTGATGTCAAAGATGATTAAGATCAATTTGCTAAAATTGAAAGATAGACCAAACTAAGTGCTATCAGACGTGATAGATAATGTGTGAGTGTTAGAGCGGAATTATGGTGAGTTTTGACGAGTTGATAAATCAAAAAATATTTCCAAATCTATCCTAGGTAAGCCATGGATGAGAGTGAGGTTTTCAACTATTTGAGGAAGACTTAGTTGGCTCTAGTATCTTATGTTTGACTCGTGTGAGGTGATTTAGTAAACTATTTTGATGTAATCAAATCTGTATTGCATATCAGATGCCACGGATCCCGCAGTTCCCTTCTGGGAGGGATCCAACTAGTTCAAATGCTGGGATCCGCCTACTGCAGATCAGAGAGCTTACAACAATTGTGCAACTTTTCACTTTATAGTAAATGCTTCTCCTAATTGTTTCTATAGGGACTAAATGCAAGAACACAACTAATATAATGCATATCAAAGTAGGAGGAGCTAAAATTCCTAGAATGAGTGACGACGACCACTCAAGGGTCGTAAAATCTCATTTTCCAAATACCTAAGTTATGATTGTTTAGTGCCAAGATATGGCGATACCTACATACTACTGAGCATAGTTTAAAGTGTTACAAACCATTGTTTGAAATTGTTCATCATACATTTGGGTCCTTACCTCTCTTCTCCTCCCATCTCATCTTCACCCGTCCTCCACTACCTCTTTTCTTCAAGAAATTGGCAAAGCACTTGAAGATTCCCTTGGTTTGTTGCCATTCGGGTGATGCACCAGGAACATCCAGCAATTGGTTGATATACTCCAAGGGGTCAAGTTCGGTATTTCCAAGTGGGTTGCTAATTCCTTCACCTTCTCTTGGTCTATCCCTTTCTTCTGAGGAATCCGTGGGTGCGTGAGGCCTCTTGCCATCTACCATAAACCTTGTGGTTCTTCCCTCGGTCAATGGTACCATAACCTTGTTGCAAAAGCTATGGTCATAGGTTTGTGGAGAAGGATCAAATGTAAAGATGAATTTAGCAAGACGGGTTAGGAGCATTGCATACGGGAGCACCATCTTGTCCATGCTTCTTACACTTGCCATTCTTTTGACCATGTAGTAGGCAATGTTGAGCGAGTCTCGATCACTAGACAATAGATCATGAAGCTTAGACATGTGTTGGGGTGATCCTTGTTTCCTACTAGACACACCACATTCTCCTTATCACATCTTCCATTTTCTATACAACGCGTACATCTCCAGAGCTCCATTTGGAAAGGATCCTATAGATCACTTTCGACTTCCTAGTAACCCTTGATGGAGATGCTCTTGGCATAAACACGGTATCCTTACCGTGGTTGCTTCCGGGATTGTCGCGTGATAAATTTCGTGATGATCAACCATAGAGTGTATCTCCTCCAACGACCACTCATTAGAATACATGCAAACCCCGTCATATGGAACCCCTATTATTCTTCCAAACTCCTCAAGTGAAAGAGTGTACTCATGTCCATTTATGGTGAATTCAATTGGGTGGACCCATCGCCATTTCTAATTATACCCATTGTCTTGTAGAACTCAAGCACAAAGACCGGGCAAATTTGCTCGTTTATATCCAATAAACAATCAAACCCAATAGTTCCAAATACTTCCATTATATCGGTATTTGCAAGAAATGATGGATCAACAACTCTACCTTCATGAAAGAGTCTTCTTTCAAGCAACTTAAAGGCTTTCCTATCGTCCGGACTTAATCCATCTTTCCTATGGTACTTGGGTATGTAGTGAGCGGTGTCTTGGTAATCTTGTTGCTTGTTGCTTGGCATGATGTTCCTAAACAATACAACCACAATGTGGTGTTAATTGTGAATAGTAACCTAGAGGGTTTGATTACAACTTTGCTCTCATCATCTTTGTTGAGTTCAAGAAATGTGTTTAATTTGTATTAACAATGTTAATTCTTTGATTTAGATTATCTTAGAAAAAAATGTGGTGACAAATTATGATAAACCCATTTGAACCCAACTCTTAAAGATGAAGAAATTGTAATTTTAGAAATCAAGGAATTAAATTAACAATGTAGTGAAGATTGTACTTACACAAGTGATTGTTAAACTTGAGAGGAATGATCAAATTGCTCTATGAGCAAGACACGAGTTCTTGTTCGTGAGTCTTTGAGGTGAGTATAATTGTGGAACATCCACGGTGATCATTCTTTAGCTTATCTTGTCTTCATTGCACGGATCCGGATCCCTCTCATTTGGGATCCGCTAGTATAAGCGAAGGGATCCGGCATGACAAAGAAAAGTCAGCTAAAACATTCCTTGATAACTTTGGTTTGGGAGTTCTAAAATGTCTAGTGTTTATATGTTAAGGTTCTAAAACTTGTGGTTTGAGGTTTTGAAGATTTAATACTATTCCTATTTAACGAGGTTCCCTTTTTAAGAATTAGTCATAATTCTTGGGAAGCTTTTCAAACATTATAATAAAATCCCATTTTATCATAATATAAGAAGTTTCACATGGATATTTATTGACATAGATGAGATGTAAATAAATCCTTTGTGATGAATAATGATTGAGGTTATCGAATAACCAAGAAATCATTATTACGAGTTGGTAATGTAGTCTATACAAATTAGTCAAAGAATACAATTTTAATGATGACTATAATATGGATAACTACTTGAACAATTACTAATAAATCATGCAACTAAGATTTCAATAAAAAAAATAAAAGTATGTAATTCACGATCATACCTTTGCTAAATATTCTTTTTAAGAAAAGAAGTATTTAGATGTTTTGTGATCTTCTTGGAATTTCCAGATTTATGTTGTGAGAATGACAACACTAAACATTCTTTTTGCGAAATGAAATATTTAGATAGATTCTTCATGATCTTCTTGGTAACTCCAAATCCAAGTATGGATAATGCTTTAAAAAAATGTTAGAACATTCTATCATTGTCCAACAATAAACAATATATTGATTTTTTAAAATATGATAGAAAGAATCCTTTTTTGTAGTTTTCAAACATACATGGATCGTATCAAGTTTTTAAAGTACAATATACTCTAAGAAACTTGGTAACAAAGCTACGATGCCAATTGTGGAAAACTAGAAAGGGGGTTGAATAGTTTTACCAATTTAAAACTTCCTTTTAAATATTTAGATCGACTTATGTCAATCTATTTGGTTGTTTATGTTGGACGTTGATAGATAGATATATAAGCGTGTAATGAAAGATAAAGAGTAAGCACATCACCACGACACAAGTATTTTTAGTGGTTCGGCTACAAGGCACCTTCCTTGCCCTACTCCACTCCCGAGTCACCTACTCGAGAGTTTGTAAACACTACACCAATTCCTTATGGCGGAGAAGCCTTCACAACGTCGCTTAACCTTTTTTCGGTACAAAGCAAAATACCGAGTTCCTTCACAGCAAGGCGAACCACACCTAACACAACGTCGCCTACCCTTTATACGGTGCTAGGCTAACCACCGAGTTCTTTCACACCAAGGAGAACTAATCCTATCACAACGTCGCCTACCCTTTATTAGGTAATAGGCTAAGCACCTAGTTCCATTACTATGGAGGAACTACTACCCTTCACAACACAACACCTAATGTCAAGGAGATCCACTCCTTGTTACAACACCATCAAGGATATCACCATCCTTGGAAATAAACAAATATTTATATGTATAACGATGCACCTCATCGATTATACGACCTAGGCATTCTTCCCAAATGCCACTTGATTTGATTCTAAGGCATCCTTCACTAATGCCTTTGACACAACGCTTGGCACCCTTCACTAATGCCTTCGTCTTGACACCTTTAGCATTCTTCACTAATGCTTTGACAAGGACGATAAGCACCTTTCACTAATGCCTTCGTCTTGACACTTTCGGCATCCTTCACTAATGCCTTTAACCCAACATCTACGGAGGAAGAAAGAACTATCAACAAGAGAACCTTAGTTGTCTTGATGATGATGAAGCATGGCAACTCATGGACTTGAGCTTGCTCGTCTTCAAGAAGTGGTGATCTCGCCTTTAAGAGGAACCTAGAGAATCACACAAAAACAAAAGACAAACTACATAGATCACTTGGATCTAAGGTTAGAGGGATATAATACTTGGGAAGTATATGTGTAAAGTCATGGTTAGAAAGGAAGAAATGACTCTCTATTTATAGAAAATTCTCTCTTGTTCCCGGATCCGGGATCCCTCCCAAGGATCCGGCAAGCACAAAGCCGGGATCCGTGGAGCACTCCTCTTTGCCCATGGGTATTTTGGTTATGGGTCATGGATCATGGGTTGATCCATGGTTTTGTTTCTAGATACAATGTATTTTTATTTTTTTTTGGGTAAAGGGGAGTAATACTGCACCCTGGTAAATATATTAACCAAATAAACGTTTAAGTACAATGGATATGAGTGAAATCCCATATCTCAGCCCGTTACATAGGCATAAAGCTTACATAACAAGATACTTCCAATTCTTTAAACAAGAAAACAAACCACTACTCAAATGATAATATATGACACAACAATAAAATTACTTCTAGGACCTTGAAACTTTGTGCCATACATGGCATTAAAGGAATCCAAATTCCACGGAAGATCACGAACTGTTTAGCATAGTCATCAAAGTCATAGTCATCATACTCATCTTCAAATTCTTGGCCCCCACCAAAATATTAGCGAGACTCATCAAATGGGTTAGCAACAACCTCATCTTCAGAATCAGGCACCATCTAGATACAATGTATCTTAAGGATACAATGAACTTGGTTAAGTGGTATATATAAAACCATGGGTTATGGGTCAATATCATTTGCTAGTTTTTACCCATTTAGTATATACTTGTTTTTACCCATTTTAGTATATACTTGTTTTTACCGATTTTAGTATACTTAGTTTTAAGTATATGCTAACCCAATATGTAAACATTAGTTGTTGTACATATGTATCTAAATCATAAAATCACTTACACTTGTTTTAGTGTTTTATGTGAAAACGTAAGTGTGTTAGAAAACTATTGACTCAAACTATTTACGTATTCTATTTGTTTCGTTAAAATGATTTTACGTTTGTTATCGACAAAACATTAGAAGATCGTAAAATATAAATAAACGTTTTTACGGCTTATTTGTATTAACATAATCTACTCCTTCTTTTTGTTTATACCCTTTAGCAACCACTCTAGCTTTATATCTATCTATCTCTCCATCAGACTTATACTTTATCTTAAACACCCATTTACTTCTTATAGCTTTTATACCAGGAGGTAAAACAGTGATTTCAAAAGTATCATTTCTATATAAAGCTTCAATTTCGTTATTCATAGCATCAGTCCAATAGATAGATTTAGAAGCTTCAAAAAAAATTTGGCTCATGACTTTTATTTAACTGAACTGTAAAACAATAATTTCTAGAGTTAAGCTTAGAATAATTCACAAACTTTTCAATGTCATGCTTAACTTTAGACTCAACAACAAAATCATTATAATTTCTGAGAAAAACAGAAGGTCTAGAAGACCTTCTCAGAGGAACTTCTTCCTGAACAGGAGAATTTGAATCATGATTCAAATTACCCTCAGAATTAATGTTTTCTTCAAGTGTAGTTACCATATCAACCTCATCAGCAAAGACACCACTATCACTGTTATGATCAGTGACAAGGTCTCTACCAGATAGAGGAGAGTAGCTACCTTCACTTGGTGACTCAATGTCAGTATTCATATTAGGGTCTACTCTCTTTTCATCATTGGGTAGTTCGGGGTTTCAACATCAAAAACGTTCAAGCGATTTAAGTCTTGAAAAACATTTTCGAGTATTATTGTTCTTATCGTGATAGATTCCTTAAAAGGAAAAATAGACTCAAAAATTTAACATCTCGAAAAAGATGAGCTGATGCTTATCAAGACTATATAACCTATATCCCTTTTAGAATTAGAATACCCCATCATCACACATTTTCGGATCGCTACTCAATTTATCATGATTATTAACAACGATAGCAAAACATAAACAACCAAACATCCTTAAATCACAGAGTAGGTTTTTTATCATATATCATCTCAAAGGAGATTTCCCATTAAGCCGAAAGAAGGCAATACATTAATAAGAAAAGTAGCGGTAAGAACACATTCGGTCCAAAACTTAAGAGCAATTCCCCACAAAGCGAAGGGATCTAGCTACATTCAAGAGATGCCTATGTTTCCTTTCAGCAATACCATTTTGTTGTGGAGTGTATGCACAAGAGGTCTAATAGGTAATACCTTTTTCCTCACAGAACTTGGAAAAAATATGATTAACAAATTCAATACAATTATCACTTCTGAAACTCTTAATTTTTTTATCAAATTGAGTTGCAATCATATTGTAAAAGACAGTGATATAGTGAACAGTTTCTTCTTTAGTTTTAAGTAAGTATACCCAAACAGCCCTAGTGTAATCATCCACAATAGTCAAAAAATATTTATAACCTTCTTTACTAGCAACCTTATAAGGCCCCAAAGATCTAAATGAACAAGTTCACCTAAAACAGTTGAAGTATGATCACTTAAAGGAAAGGTTCTCTAGTTTGTTTAGCCCTTTGACAAGTTTCACAAATCAAATTTTGATCTTTTGAGTTAAACTTCAAATCAGGTTTTAAAACATTTAGAACAGGGTCTGCAGGGTGACCAAGCCTGCAGTGCCAGTCATATTGAGAAAGTGAACTTTGAACAAAAGAGTTGTGACTTTTAAAAGAGACACCTCTAGAATTGAAATAATATAAACCACCAGACTGATTACCAGTCCCCAGAACTTTTCCCATATTTAAATCCTGATTCAAGAAATAACATTTATTCTCATCAAAGGCAACCAAAATTTTATTATCTTTAGCCAGTTTATGAACAGAAATTAAAGTGACACAATATTTTGGTATAACCAAAACATCATATAATATCAAAGAATCAGTTAAATTTAGATTTCCAATTTTAGTAATAAAAGCTTCAGTCCCATTAGGATGACCTACCTTTATTTTAAGATGAGAAATATCAAAAATATTTACTAATTCCTTGTCACAATGTGTCATATGTTGGTTAACACCAGAATCCATAATTTTTCCATCAGAAGTAAGTTTAGATTTCAGATTACTATTTGTGAAAAAAAAACTTATAAAATTCTGATTAAAAACTCTGCTATTATTAAAATAAGTATCTACCATATTGGCCTGCACACTATTCCTTTTGAGTGTATTATCTTTGATGAAAGAAATGAGAGTAGTAAGTTGTTCATCTGTAAATCCAGAAGATGAACTAGACCCCACAGAGTTATTGTTAGAAAACTTTTTTGTAGTATTCTGAGGTCTATTATTGTTACCCTTTTTTCCAAAATTTGGAGGATACCCAATCAATTTACAACATCTTTCTTGAGTATGACCATTAAAACCACAATTTTCACAAACAAGAGTAGAACCAATATTCCTTCTATTATCAGAAACTCTATTAAAATTAGCAGAAGGATTATTAGATTGAGTATTTTGATTAACAGGTCTAGCAGATTGACTGGTCTGATTATTAGTCTGATTCACAACTCTAGAAGTAAAAGCATAATTATGATTTCTACTGGTACTTCCAGACACAACATTCCTATGACTCTCCTCACTACTGATAATAGCATAAGCACCTTTAACATCAGGCAAAAGATCTCTAGAAAGAATGTTACTCCTTATTTTCATATAAGTATCATCCAAACCCATTAAAAATTGCATTAGTTTCATAAGTTGATTATGCTTTTTAAAATCATCAGCAGCATGACAAGTACATCTAGGTAATTGAACCATAGTATCAAATTGTTTCCACAAAGTACTTAATTTGTTAAAATATTCAGAGATGGTAGAACCATTCTGAGTTAATGAATTTATCTTATGATGCAAATTAAAGGTTACAGAACCATCAACCCTGTCAAATGTATCTTTTAACTCATTCCACACATCAGGTGCACTTTTAGAAAAATTTTTCCCAAGAAACAACTCTTCAGAGATGGAATTTAGAATCCATCCCAAAACAATAGCATTAACTATGTCCCATTGTCTACTCAAAACTTCATCAGTATTGGACCTTCTACATGTTCCATCAATAAAACCAGGTTTATTTTGCCTCTAATGCTAAAAGTATTGCACAAGACCAAACATTATAATTTTCAGTTCCTTTGAGTTTTATAGAGACAACGATTAAAAAGCGAGAATCATTTGGATGTAAATGTAGAGGATGACTCAAATCAATTTACTTATTAAAGTGATGAGGTTCTCGGGTTCATACTCATCATCAGTATAACCATGCAGAGAATTATGAACATACATTATATCAAGAATAGAAACAAGCACACAGATAAGAAGAGAAAGTAATTCCCAAGCTTTCCTTGCCACTAAAGTGGTTGGTCAAGGGCGCACACAAACACACAACAAATAAAAGAACAAGAATCAGAAAAAACAATAACCTAATCAACAACAACCAACCACAACTTCCAATAATTCCAAAACCTATCCTCTGGAAATCTAAACAAAAATTAAAAGAAGAGTGAGAGAGGTGTTACAGAGCACGCAAGAACAATCAGCAACGGAATAACAAACCTACTATACCCTAGATTCACTTTGTCTAGGGATATAGCAGATATCTGACAAGAACCCGAACCAAGATCAATAACCAACAAACCCTAATTTTCGAATTAGGGCAAATCAACAGAACCACTTTCAATCTTAACCAAATCACGGATCTATCGATTAAAGAATCTTAATCGATCTCGAAACCTTTAATCACAAAAGCCCCAAATTTTAACAAAACCTAATTTTTCAAAAATGATTTTCGAGCAACTGGCTCGATACCATGAAGAAAAATAGATTCAAATGATAACAAAACACTTTTTATTACTCAGAAAACAAGTTTACAACCACCAGATAACTATTCTCAAACAGTATCAATCAATAACACAATATTTGATCTCAATCAAATATTACAATACCAGAACAACAGTAACAAGTGTTTTGATCAAGAGAATCAAGAACACGATTAGGGTTTACAAGAGAGTATTTTTAGAGAGATTTATTTTGAGAGAGAATCGTGATCAGAGATATGAGAAAGACTTTTGTCTTTCTCAATATATAGCCACACAAGTTATGCTTTGCAACCTCATCTTTATCAACTTGCTAGAACAGATCCAAAGTATTCCATAGCTTTAATATTATTATACTTCAAGTCCCTCAAGGTTCATAGAGCTTCAATATCCACCTTCTTAACTTCTCAACAGCACATAAGCTAAAAACATGATAATTTGCAATACAATAAGCAGTATCAGATTACAAAATAAGCTCTTAGATTATAAATCTCAACAGGCACAATAATTTGTATGAACTAAAATGTCCGGAGAATAAAAGCGGATGCTATAATGTTAAAGTCTGATGACGGCTAAGGGCGGTATAGATAGTTCCTTTTATCTTACACGTCGATGAGGCAATGTGATAAAGTTCTTGGACACGAGTGTTTATTGATTGATGACTATGACATGATCGAGGTCTTAGAGTGTACCCTTCAACGCTCCAATCTCACATGTAGATGCTTGAGGGTATGGGGCAGTCGTACGAGAAGCAAACCATTGACTACATTGTGTTGATATAAGCTTATGATCTTTGGTTTTTATACCGATTCCTTGCTCCTGTGACATCTCAACAATACAAAATTTTAGTTCATATCGATAAACTTGTAACACCAGGGATCAAGTCTAGACATTATGATATAGCATAGTGGATGGTCGTTTATTCACACTCGTGACTTATCCAGTAGTGTAGATGGGAGGTGATCTACTAAGAAGGAAAAATATACTAAATAAAAAGAGGGAGAAAGATTCTCAGCGATACAATTCAAATGAGGGAAAAAGATTAAAAGGAGATGCATTTAATTCTGCGTGTGCACCCGAAATGTGTGATTTTAGTTTCTTTTCATAGCAAAAGCTTTTTTCAATCAAATAAAAATGTATGACAAAGGAACATATCAAATGTCTTTGCGAAAGGTTTGTAAAGCAGCAATATTCAACATTTAAGGCAATCACTTTTGATACAAAAAATGTATATCTTAGAGAATTTATATGTTATGTTTTAAGCTAGTAATACATTTTTTTATTCTTATCTTTATCTTTAGTGTGGTTATGGTATGCAATTTAATTTACTGGTTTAGATATATGAATGTAAACAGCTAGTTTTCCTAAATCATATTTTGCTTTAGCAAAGAAAAAATGAACTATGTAACAAAACGAATAGCAACAAGGTATTTAGTTAATTTGCTAATTAAATCAATCTTAGTGATATATGCAATGCAATGATCAGCAATGATATGATACTCTATTATCTGTACAAAAAGGATGTTGAATTATTTTTATTCATTCCATTATAACAAATTATTGATATGATTTATATGATATGATTTTTAGTACACGTTTGGGCTCAAATGGGTCAACTAAGTCATTTTTCATTTATGTGAAATTAATTAACTTGCTTTGTGACTTTACAGAACGAGATGATCGCGACTAGGGAGGCACAAGAGGGTTTGACTTACAAAGAGATAGTGACCTGCGTCTTGGGAGAGAGTCGGAGCTTTCTTTCGGGACGTGGTAGGAGGCTGCCTAGTAGGTCATCGTGTGGGTCTAGCTCGTCTTCCATTCATTCCTACCCCCCGGACCACCAGCGTGGGCTAGAGCGTTTGCGGCGAATCAAGATCAGATAATCTCTCTCTACCAGCAGTTGATCGCGGCGAAAATCCCGGTGACCCAACCAGCCACACTCGACCCAAGTTAGTTTGAAGGTGATGAAGTTGCAGATGCTCATGAAGATGCCCCCGAAGATGAGTAGCTAGGCGGGGATGTACTTGTAATTTTTGGTTTGTTAAACAATCTATGCTTTTGAACAACTTATGTTTTATGTTGTTGAACTTGTTTAAGTTGTTGAAAACTTGTAGTGAACCCGAATTTGTATGTTTTGAACACTTGTAGCGAATGGGATTTGAATGTTTTAGTTATTGTTTGTGTTGAATTGGTTTGCGTTGAGATGGAAAAACTGGAAAACATGATGTGTAAAAGGTCGGAAAGACTTGGGAAAGCGTGCAAAAGCAGCCTGTTTTGGAAACAGGTGTTGTCACATTTAGGGACTACATGTGGTCCCTAAAGACAACGACACCATTTAGAAACAAGCATCTATAGTGACTACACTTGTAGTCGCTAAAAGCAGACGCCACATATTTTGGTCAAATAGTTAACTTATTTGTAGCGACCACTTGTGGTCGATATAGGAGAGTCGCTAAAATTAGTCAAAAAGTCAAAAGTCAAGAAGTCAAAAAGTCAAGTCAACTAACGTAGTCCCTATAAGTGCAAGTAGTGTAGTCCCTAAAACATGTAGCAACCGAGTAAAACCGACTAAGGTTCCAAGAACTACGCATGGTCCCAAAAGCTTAAAGGGCATATAGGGACTACAAATGTAGTCCCTAGAACCACTTTCTGGTGTAGTGTATAATTATAATTTTTAGAACAGATAATTATTGGGAGGTGATTTGCACATTCTTTATTTTGATTGAGACACTTAATGTACAAGTATACAGTACATAGTGTAAAACCTATAAAACTATGTTATGCATAAAATAGAGTGTCCCAATCAAAATCTTGAGTGTGCAAATCATTCCTTATAATTATTAGGTTCAACTCACTTGTACTAATTAATTATATTCTTTATATCCATTCTACATAATAATACAATGACATTATCTTAACTAGCAAATTTGCCTTGATATGCAACGGGGTTTAAAATTTAGAGGTGTTTAAAACGGAAGTATCACTTTTCTTACACCAAATAACATAAAATTTAGTGGTGTTTAATGTATATGTACGATATAAATATCCAAATGAAAGCACGAATTACAGTGATATGTAATAAATACACGAGATTGTACATATACGAATAGTCATGTGAATCCTATTTATAAGATTTAAGTAAGGACGCCCGGTTTTTTTTTTTAATTATCCACATTTAATAACAACTCATATTATTCCTCTTTATAAGTTTAATCCACGCATGTAATTAATCTTTAAAGTTTAAATAAGTGTATTAGAAAAATTATTTTCTAAGGGTCATTACGTGCTATTAAACACGCATAATGTCTAAAACATGATATTAATAGTGAATTTTAAACAATATCAACCTCAACACCATGATAGTCAGACAAACTGAAAATTTTAATTGAACAAAAATATATACAAAATATTAATCGATATTAATACATAATAAAAAATTTATGTAAAAACTTGTGTATGCACGGGTATTATAATTTTATAACTACATAAATATAAAAGATTTTATGTAATTTCATCGAAAAATATTATCTAACAACTCCGTATATACACCCAAACAGACTTTAATATGTCGAAATAGAAATGTACAAGATATAAATTGAGTTTCTTAAACAATTGTATTATTAAATCAGATGATATACAATTTCTATGCACAAATAATTAAAATATAAAAGTACATGCATTGTGACTTATTTCCAAGGTTGCAAAAATCGTGAATCGGTAGTGAGGCGGTCGACCACCCTGTAGCTTGTAATCGGTCTAGGCGGGATTAATCAGTGATTAATCGGATTGACATTTTTGGCAAGTTTTGGGTATTTATGGGTAGTTTTGGGTGTTCCCGAAAATAGTTTCCTTAAAAACATCTTTTAATAGATATAAACAGCGACTATAAGTGATTATATTTGTTCACGGTTGCAAAAATAGCGAATCAGTGATTAATTGTATTGGCATTTTTTGCAAGTTTTAGGTATTTACAGCAAGTGTTGGTATTTTTGGCAAGGTTTTCCTTGAAAAACATCAGATATAAATAGTGATTATAACTAATTTACGACGAGTTTAAAGTATTTCTGATAAGATTTCTATGTTTTCGGCAAGTTTGACCACCGTTAACCGCCGTTGACCATCGCTGACCGATTTGTTTGAACGATTTACGCAAATCGAAAAGGTCGGTGGCCTAGTAGCACCTAATCGGTGATTAATCGGCCTTGTAGATTTTTTTTTGCAAAACTGCTTATATCAAACCACATTATGATTAAATTAGAATTTTAATTTAATTAATTAAAATTTAGCATTTAATATCAAACGTGTATATGATAAACACATGTTAGCAAAACTTATAATAGATATAATTTCCATTAAAAACAAGTCTAATCTCAGCCTTCAAACTTCAAACAATACATCAAAAACATACTTTTACATATTGAACTTAGATCAAAATTCAACACAATATTCAGTCACATAAAGTATACTACCCAATAGACAAATTCAATGAACCTTAATAAATCAATTTCCAAATTATGTTGATCTAAAGGTCGACCATAAATTATAAATCTTGAATTTTTCACTACTTTTACCCCATAAATTTGGAGTAAAATTCCTTTATCTGGGTCAAAAAAGAATATTCAGTTATTTAATGTTTGTTAATTTATTTGCATTCTTTAAGCCTTTATCTAAGCAACCCTATTCTTAATCTAACACTATAAATAAACCATCAAACAAACCAATGCCGTCACCAAAACTGTACTAGTATATTCACCAAGTTTATTGAAAAGAATGGGTGGCACTGATCAAGTTCGCAGCACTAGACGTTCACCAGCAACAACCAACGGTGGAGACACGTGGCAAAACCGTGAAGGAGCTCCTAAAAACCTAGCATCAGACGCAATAATCAATTTAGACCAGTACGTCTTAATTATACACATAATATTGTTTTTAATGAATAAATGACATTCATTTTCTTTTTTTACAGTGGCGACCCAACAATGTATGAGCCATTTTGGAGAAGTACAGGGGACAAGTGTACGGTTGTGTTTAAAGGGTATGAATCTTTAAGTTACTTTTCAAACCCTAAGAACCCTTGTTGGTTTCTTGAACCAAAACTCGAGGAATCCATCAAGAGTTTGCATGGAGCAGTAGGAAATGCGGTAACTGATGGTTACTCCATTGTGGTTGGGACTGGGTCAAGCCAGCTTTTACAAGCTGTGCTTTACGCGGTCACATCACATGATCAGGCTAATCCGATCAATGTTGTTTCAGCTGCTCCTTACTATTCGGTATGATATGACACTATAAATGATATTTCTCAATGCTTTACATCAAAAAAAGATTATTTTCTTAGTTTTCATAGTTTGATAAAAATGAAATTTTTAAATGCAGTCTTATCCGGAGATTATGGATTTGGTTAAGTCGGGGTTGTACAAATGGGGAGGAGATGCACATGGGTTCGACAAGGATGAGCCTTATGTTGAGCTTGTGACCTCACCTAATAACCCTAATGGTGTAATTCGTGGAGCTGTGGTGAATCGTGATGGTGGCATCTTGGTGCATGATCTTGCATACTATTGGCCTCAATACACTCCTATCACTTCTTCGCTTGATTCTGACATCATGCTGTTTACGGCTTCCAAATGTACCGGTCATGCTGGATCACGAATAGGGTAAGTTTTTTATTACCTTTAGAGAAAAATACAAATTGGTTTCTACCCTTTTTCAGTGTCAAGTATTGTTTAGTTTATGATCTTATACTGAACTGTTTTGGTTAATAGATGGGCACTAGTGAAAGATAAAGAAGTGGCTAAAAAGATGACAAAGTACATGGAGGTGACCACTATTGGGGTATCAAAAGAATCACAACTCCGAGTTGCAAAGATCTTGCAAGTTGTTGCTGATGGATGCAAGAGTTTTGGATCTCCGGATGGCGATAACTTCTTTGAACTCGGGCAAAAGATGATGGCGAAAAGGTGGGAAACTCTAAGAGAAACTGTGAAAAAAACCCAAATGTTCACTCTACCAAAATTCCCGCTTCAGCATTGCACTTACTTTGGAGATCTCACTCAAGCATATCCAGGTAAAAGTTTCATCATGTTTACTAAAGGGGAATTTGATCGAATTAGCGAATCAATAATATGTAATGCAATTAAAGTATCCATGTTAACTTTCTTTCTAATGTGTTGTCTAAACCTTCCATATAATTCAGCTTTAAACACCTTCCATATAAATGATCAAAGTTTTAATAAAGGGGATTTTGATTAAAATGATGACTAGTTGATGTGTTAGCAACCTTATCCTAGTTTATATAAGTTTCCTTTCTTATATGTTGTATTAACCTATCACTAAAAGTTTGAGCATTATAAATTTAAGATTAACTTCTTAATAACTTTGTGGTGCAGCTTTTGCATGGATTAAATGCAAGGAAGGAATTGAGGACTGTGAGAAGCTCTTTAGAGGTCACAAGATCTTAACAAGGGGTGGAAGGCGATTCGGGTCAGATCCAGCGTTTGTTAGGGCTAGCATGATGGGCAAAGATGAAGAGTTTAACCTCTTCATTGACAGGCTTTCCATGATTCAAAGCTTCAACGATGGGAATGGGAATCTTAATTAAGATGAAAAACATATTTATATGAATGTGAATCTGGTTTAGATCCAGAATATGAGGTGTTTGACCAGTGAGCCACCCTCTATAAATTAATATAATACTTAAGGTTATGTTCTAATGTCGATGATTTGGATTCATGAACCATATATCAATTACATATGATTTCATACATACTGTTCTTATTCTTTTTAACGGCGGAAATTATGTTAAACAAAACTAGCAAGAAGCTAGCGAATAAACAATATTACAAAGTTTTCGTAGAAGATTTGGATCAAAGATATCCAACTATCCAAGTATGTAAAAGGATTTTTATCTCCTCACCTAGTGTGTCGGTTTCGGAAACTCCAAATGAGTGATATTCACTTTTTTTTTTCTTTTGATGTGAATGTGATGGCAGAAGAAACAAATTAAAGATGAAAATTGAAACATTAAGTAGAATTTAAGATGGGTTCTCTTTTGGTTGTTGACTTGTTGCCCCCATAAAGGCATACACCAGATTTGCAAGTTACATACTCTTGTTGGTAATCTAAGATCCACACATTGTTTCTGTCATCTTTTTATTTTCCAGTATTGGATTTAGTCATCAATGTATAATTGGTTAAAGTTTGATGACGAAGGGCGGTATAGATAGTTCCTTTTATCTTACACGTCGATGAGGCAATGTGATCAAGTTCTTGGGCACGGCTGTTTATTGATTGATATATGACTATGACATGATCGAGGTCTTAGAGTGTACTCTTCAACGCTCCAATCTCATATGTAGATGCTTGAGGAGTTGAGGGTATGGGACACTCGTAGTTTTTGGGTACGACAAGCAAACTATTGACCACATTGTATTGATATAACCAAAGGGCAGGTTTTACCCTCCTAGGCAAGGTCTCAAGTTCGAGTCTTGTCTAGGGCGATAGGGGTTTCCTCTCGCGTGTGTAAAGGGAAGGGTGTCATTATCTTCTGGGCTGGACCCAACCTGGTTGTGTGGGCTCGCTACGCCTTCTGGGCTAGGAGCCATGTAGCCACAATTGCCGTTCAAAAAAAACACTGTATTGATATAAGCTTACGATATTTGGTTTTTATACCAAGTCCTTGCTCCTGTGACATCTCAACAATACATCATTTTAGTTCATATCAATAAACTTGTTACACCAGGAATCAAGTCTATACATTATGAGATAGCATAGTGGATGGTCGTTTATTCACACTCGTGACTTATTAAATAGTAAAGGGAGACGCATTTTTTTCTGCAGTGCACCAAATGAGTGGGTTTTTTTTTTTTTTTTTTTTTTTTTTTTCAAGTACAAAAGTGCTGGCGAATATTTTTACAATAACAAATAAAAATGTATGACAAAGAAACATATCAAATGTCTTTGCTGAAAGGTTTGTAAAGCAGCAATATTCAACTTGATACAAAAAATGTATATCTTAGATAATTTATATGCTATGTTTTAAGCTAGTAATACATTTCTTTATTCTTATCTTTATCTTTAGTGTGATTTTGGTATTAATATTACTGCTTCAGATATATGAATAGCAACATATATCAACGACTTAATGTATTTAGTTAATTAACTAAATCAATCTTAATGATATATGCAATGATCAACAATGATATGATACTCTATTATCTGTATAGAAAGGATGTAGAATTATTTTATTCATTCCATTATTACAAACTAGAAGGGTACTTTCATGCAATGCGGCGGGTACCACCATGACTATTTGTAGCGAACAAATGTTTTGAGGTGGTGATGTGATGAGATGGTGGTGACAGTGGCGGCGATAAGTATAGTTATATGTGTTTGCTTACCGTTTAGTGAATTCGTTTCACAACACTTCGAATGTATATGTGTTAGTTGTAAGTGTTTGTTTGGGTTACCCGTAACTTTCAGGAGACATCATTATTCCGGCATATAAAAATACCCTCGCAATCTCTTACGCGTCAAACACTACCCCAAAAATATATGATTTTGACGAATCAAGATTATATTGATTGGAATAAATGAAATAAAGGTTAAAGTTGTAAAAATTTGAATTAAAATAAAATAAACCCACTAAAAATATAAAAACTAAAAACTCATAAAAATATATTAAAATGGATGTTGAATTAAAGAGCATAAAATTTTAGAAAATACGGTGAAATTAGATTATAATATAAATAAGTAGATAAAAAGATATTTTAATTTGAAAATGAAGATAAATTTTTAGTTTAGAAGTGACACATGTCATTTTATAATTGGAGCTTCTTATTTTAATTTTTGGTGGTTAGGAGTTAGGCTTGGAGTTTGTTAGAAGTTAGACTTGGAGTTTGTTAGGAAGTGACACATGTCATCTCATGATTGGAGCTCCTTATCTTAATTTTACATGCATTATAATATATCTTTCCATAATAAGCAAGTAAAAAAGTCTGAATTTTTAAGTCTTCTAATTTTAGAAGGCTTAAATGCATTATAAAGTAGTATAGATTATTGATATGATACTCTATCATGTGTACTGTGTACAGATTTATTGATTATTTAGAGCAGATAAATTATTAGGTTCAACTCACTTGTACTAATTAATTATGTTTTTTATATCCATTCTACATAATAATACAATGACATTATGTTAACTAGCAAAGTAGCCGCAAGGGGGTTTAAAATTTAGTGGTGTTTCAAACGGAAGTATCACTTTTCTTACACCGAATAACATGAAATATGTCGATTCATGTAACAGCATCATGATGCTTGAACATTGTGACCACCATAGAAAGATACGAAAATGTCACTCGTAATTGATACACAATAGTTGATTGTTGTAAAAACGATATCATGTTTGCCATCTCAGATCCAACATGATCATTTATTACGACATTAGCAAGCTGTCTTCATCATCACCAAATGATTTGTTCATATCTAAATGCTCATTTTTAATTATTAACAAATTTTGTAAATTGTAATTAAAGGTTGATGCACGAGTATTTAATCATTTGGTGTTAACTAGGGTGCAGTGCCCCTAGTAGTACATTTTAGAGTACGTTTGATACCCTTAAATTCTCTTAAAAATGTATGCCTGCGTTATAGGAATCTAAAGGGCATTAATACTTTGTTCTCGAGTATAAAACAGAAAGAAGAGAAATGAAGAGGGAAAAAAGAGAGAAAAGAAGATGAGAGAAAAAAAATTTGATTTGTAGTCTTGTGTTCTCAAGTTGAAAATAAAAGAAGGGGGATGTGAACAAAAATAGCTTTAAAATTATTTTCTCTTGAAATCATATCAATTTAGAAAAAAGGTTAGGAGAGAAGTTTTGGTATTTTTTTTTTGAAAGGTAAATTTCATTAGAACAAAAAACCAACCCGAAGACCGGGCGGCGAAACTACAAGGAGGAACTACACAATAACATATTTACACCAATCCGACCAAGATAATCTAGACAATTTAGCTCTAGAACAAACCCAAAGAAAACCCAAAGACTTGATCTCGCTAATCACCTCCACAGTCCTCACATCAATACCCTCGAACCTGCGCTTGTTCCTGGCTCTCCAAATCACCCAACAACTAATAATGACAATACCTTGAAACACCCACTTAGCCTTACCTTTTAACCCCGCATGATCATGAACTTCAATAAGATCCCTAAGCGAAAGCAAGAACCTTTGGACTCGCGTCCGATTCTGAGATGTGGTTCCAAACCACCATGGCGACCCGACAAGAGGTAAAAATGTGATCAACTGATTCCTGGTCTTCACCACACAGCGAACACAACCCATCGATCCCCACCATTTTCCTTCTAATAAGGGAATCCATGACGGGATTCTCGACATCTCCGCTTGCCACATGAAGATATTGCACTTCGCCGGGATCCATTTGCACCATTTATAAACATAGATATTACTAAAATCCGCTCCACTATAGAACAAACTTCTAATCGATCGAACACTTTGAATTTCCCGGACTTCTCTCGAGCCACTTCCATTCGTCCTTCCTTTCACTAAGAGCCACATGCTCCACGACATTGACCGAAAAGAATAACTCTTCCACTCACTTGAAGTATCGGCTCCCTATACCAATTCAATGACCCCACTCCCATTCGACACATCACCTTGCACTTCTTGTTCTTTTCTAATCTAAACAAATTCGGACACACATCCTTCAGCGGCTCGTTACCAACCCACGGGTCCAACCAAAAGGCCACTAAATCCCCAACTCCGACAACTCCTTTGAAAAACCTTCTCAAAGGAAGGTTATTAATCACCGTTCGCGCCAACACTTTCACGATGTTACTCCACACCCCTCTTAAAGATTTATTCAAAGGGATGAAATCCCAACACCTCCCCGTATCATGAAGAGATTCGATAACTTTCACCCACAACCTGTTATTGTCGACTTTATATCTCCATCCCCATTTAGATGAAGGCCAATATTCGATGTTGAGCTTACAAATTCGAGACCCCCACCGACTTAGGGAAGCAACCCTATCCCAAGCAACCCAATGGATTTTAGCCGCACCATTCGACCCTCCCACAAGAACCTTTTGATCATACCTTCGAGATCTTTGATGACCTTAATAGGAGCCCGATATAAAGAAAAGTAATAACGGGAGACTTTCAGGCGCCTTGATCAACACTCTTCTACCACCAATCGAAGGCACGACGCCTTCCACTTAGATAACCGAGACTCGAAGACATCGTAACGGGTTTCAGTTGCACACCTTATTCATATTCGCACCCACCATCACTCCGAGATACTTGAAAGGAACCGAACTCGCCTTACATCCCAACACCAGCGACTTCCTCTTCAACATCCGACAAATTGACTCCGAGACCAAACATGTTTGATTTCGGAATACTAATTTTGAGACCAGAGCATATATGGAAGCATCTTAACACTCTGACTACATTAATTATTCCGACTTGATCCCACTCCCCAAGGACAATGGCATCGTCAGCATAAAAGAGGTGGGAAATGGATGGCCCTCCAGAGAAGTTTTGGTATAACTTCATTGAAATGCGACTTTTTTAATTTCCTCTCACGATTTTCCAAATCGTTGTTGATGAGTTCGGATTCCCTAACATTATAAAGGGTTGCAAACTTGCAATGTCAAAAGTGTTTGGTTAATTTGTGGTCTATAGGCAGCGTAAGTGTTGCATGCTTTCTACTTCTTTTTTCTCCAAATAAGGCTAGTAGTGGTAGTGATTCACTCAACGCCGCCTCAGTTTTCTCTCTCTTTTTACATCCGTTTTGGTAACTCACACACACTCACAAATAAAAACAATTACTTTTGAAGTGGGACTTAAGTTTTACACAACTCACTTTGTGAGCTACTCATCATCTGAGATACAAATTTGATCGTGACTTCAATATCTGTTTTGGGAGTCGACATCTTGAGTTGGTCACTCACTCCTCAACTCATTACCACTCCGTTTAGCTTAAAAACTCGGGAAGCAGTGTAAATGTATTCTGTTTTAAAGTTTTCTATGGTGACCTTACATTTCTTTTATGAGTTTTCAACATGGGAATCTAGTGGGTAAAATCCTTCTTTCTCAAAATAGTTGTATAGAGGAAGAAAAAAATACTGATCCAAGCAAAATGCATTTGTGGTGCTTTAAATCGCAAAACAACAAAATAACGGTTTTACTTTTGACAATTAATTAATGTTTACATTTAATTTTGTAAATAATAATTTTGATTAAGGGTGATATGGTAAACTTAAACAATTTAACTTTTATTTTAGTATCGAACAATCTTTGGGCACAATCTAAAAATTAAAAGTGGATAATAATATTGGGACGAGATAAGTATTTCCTTTGAAAAGTAATACTTACATATTTATAACATAGTAAATCACACAAAAGGGTAGTCATATTCTAGGTCAGTTTAAATTTAAAGTATGTAATTATTATTTTTTCTCGATTTAAGGTATCGAAGTTAAAATTTTGCGCAATGTAAAAACTTTTGACTTTTTGAAATATGTTACATATCATAATTTTAGTTGAAATGACTTTTTAATGTCCAACTTGAATAATAGTATATTTTGAAAAGTCGAAAAAACCTAAAAACTTTACATTTTATACGAAATAAGATTGATACCTTAAATGAGTTGAGATCCATATAGAACTCATATTTGTCATAGAAACAATCAACCAATCATAGCCATCCATTTTTTATCTTAATAAAAAAAAAAACATTTTCACTTTTTTTTAAAAACAACATATCTTGCAAACGATAAATCTTCAAGCTACAAAAAATACACCATCGTGATGAGAATTAAATTATCTTTCTATAGATATGCATTGTTATATACTTTCGACAAAGTTTTTTTTTTTTTAATTTCGCCCAGAAAAATCACATGTGATTAGTAAAAATCAAATGTGATTTTTCTGGACGAAAATTTTTTAAAAAAAAGTTCGTCCAAAGTATATAACAATGCATATCTATAGAAAAATAATTTAATTCTCGTCGAGATGGTATGATTTTTTTGACGTAACGATTAACGGTTTGTGAGATATTTAAATTTTAAAAAAAATATGAATATATTTTAATAAAAGAAATGAGTGGCTAAGATTGGTTGATTGGTTCTATGACAAATATGAGTTCTATAATGAACTTTTCTCTACCTTAAATTGAGAAATAAAAACTTAAATACCTTCAATTCAAATTGCCCTAAAGCTTATTATTTTTTTGCGATTTGCTCTTTATTAAAATTACGTCTAACACAAAACGTGAACACATAATGTAAATTCAAAAACTACTCCCTCCGACTCAAAATTATAATCCACATTTTCTTTTTGGGATATCTTAAAATAACTGTCTAATTTTCTTTTTAAGAAAAAATTAGAGAATATATTAGGGGAATATTCTCTTTGAGTGGTAAAGATTTATAGTGGTCCTAGTTTTATAAAACTTTGTGATTTCTCTCTCATGACAATTTTGAGACGAAAGAAGTACTTTTTTATGTCATCGTTTCTGACTTTCTGGCTGACTAACCTACGAGGTTTGAACCATCGCCGCATTAACTTAAACCGGATAAAGTTCTACTTTTGAGGAGGTTGCATGACTACTTAAAGGTTTTTCGCAACCATCAGGAATTAAACTTAAGACTTTTACATTTTGTGATGATAGTCACTAAGTTTTTTACCACTAAAGCTCGAATTTTTATAAACTTTCTATGTCCCAAGTTAAATGGTTTTTAACAAGTAAAGATGAAATTCTGTTTGTACAGAGGATACTCTCACTAATTACACATTCAATGTGAGATGAAAAGATTACTAAATTAGTCATGTATTGGATAGGCTGGAACTAGGGGTGTTAATCGGGTTAGGTTGGTCGGGTTCGGGTCAACTCAGGTCAAGTTAGTCGGGTTCTAGCCTAGAACAGTAATGTTTATTCATAACTTTTTAATTTATAACATCCAAATAGGCGTATTTCCTGTAACAGATAACCTGATGCATCTTTCATTCGAATTTATTTGACTGGTACGAAAAGCAGATTGAAAACGATATATTGTATACGATCAACGTATTTTCCAAGTTACATGGATGCTTTACCAAATGGCGCGAGCAATCAAACATTAATGTCTCATACCAAATACAGATTATACTTTTCCAGAAAGTACACAGCGAAATTTCGTAGATAATAATTACAACTTACAACAATTGTGCCAACAAATACAAATACACGCCAGATCTAGTTAGTCTCTTCGCTTATCCTTTCTTCTGCCGCATATCACAAGTTCCAAATTCGTTGTACAAAACAGTTTGGTTAAAATGACTCTCATACAAGTCTTAGTTCATATTCGCCAGCCATTGTTATATAGCGCACCCATGGAAGAGCTTGGTAACCGCTTTTTTCGAGTACTTTTAGGTAACGAACCTGCAAAAGTCGACAGAAATGTACATTTTATTGGGAGACAGATCAAATACTCTTGTAAATCTTTGTTTTATAGACGGTTATCAGCCAGGTATGCGACCCAAGATATTTCATAAAGCATTTACAAAAAAAGATCTTATCATTCATGTGGCAGCTAATAAAAAATAAAAAAAAAATAAAAAGAAGAAGAAGAAGAAGACAGCAAGTGTTCTAGCAGGTTATATAACCCGTGGGGTATCTGAAAACTCCCACAATTGCTTAGGAGAACTTGGAAGTCGGAGGCATAAGCGTATATAAATATAGATAAAAATATATATGTTGCGGCATCGCATCTGATTCAATTTCTCCCTCACCCCCAAAAAGTAGAAAAGAAAAACCATTAGCAACTTTAGGAAGTGAGAAACTCACCTGTATTCCCGAAACCGTAAAATACGGTATCTCAAACTTAACACGAATAGGAGCCTTCCTCTCGGGAACTGCTTCTTCGTCTGTTATGCTGGGAAGATTAAACTCTGCTCTCAGCATGTATTCCTGAAAAGTTAAAACAACCAGCTTATTTTTGAGTATATAAAAGAGGAACTAGATTTGTAGAATAATTATTTGAGATTAGGTAAAACAAAATTGCTACCGTTCCTCCTGGAAACGATTTTATTTTCCAGGAAAGTGCATCGCTTTCTGGTGCATAGACAGCTGTACCCATTGAAGTCCGTATATCCAGGTTAATAGCATCACCAGGAACAGGCAATTCAATTTCAACATTTGTTGCAGTGCTGCAAAGTCATAATACTTTTGTTCAGATATTTGGGATTGCATATTTAGGGTGCATAGTCGGTTTTTTTTGTATTTTTCTATTTCACATGTTTCCATTTGACCCGTTAGGAACAAAACATAACCCAAATCGACCCATTCATATGTAAAAGGCGTGAAATTGTTCATGTCCATATGTAAAAGGCGTGAAATTGTTCATGTCCAATATTGATCTATTATACAGTTGTTCATATTATAATGTAAAAAACTATATACCTGCGCTCCTTGAATTGGCTCCGAGCTTTTACCGTAATTTCCACACGGCTTTTAGAATGTCTTTCAACATGAGCTTCTACCCATATGAGAGGCTTTACCTGAAAAAAAAAACCGTTCATATCTATATAAATCAAGCTAAGGCGAAGAGCCGAAGAGTTTGTCGTAGAAATACAAGAATTGTGAGATCAACCTGAGTACTAAGTCGATATGTCATGAGGTCAAAAGCTCCATCAGGAGGGACAAATGATATCGTCCGATCATTTTCAAAACGGGCCAACCGCACACATCTACACCAAGTTTGTACATTGGCTGAAAACCATATAGAATATAATGTGACAGGTAACGCTTTATGCAGGTCAGAGCGAGTCGGGTCAATTGGGTTTACCAGCAATCACTTTTTCAAACCCTTTAATAGATATTCTAATGCATTAATGTGATTAAAAACGATATATTACAGCAAAAGATTTATAGTAAAGCCACTTTCGGTAACTTTAAACCCGTTTGACATGTTTCCTTTGCAGCTAAACTTTATACAGCTACCCATTTGACCCTTAGACATAAAACATAACCCAAATTGACCCATTCATATGTTGAGTAGTTAAAGTTGCCACCTCTAACATGCAGAATACCATTTTCCCAATTTAACCGGTCACAAAGATAATGTTATCTTAAGGCACTTCTTGCAATATAATAATGACGACTGGGAGAATTATTTGATACAGAAGGTTGGAAACATACTGGTGGAACTTGATGTCATCCAAGTCAATGGCTTTTCCTTTAGTCGTTCGACCTTGTGCCTCCAGTAAAACTCTATCATTTAGACCAAGCTTACATTCAGGCATACCACTGCAAGCAATAAAGATCATGATTATTCCGTAGTTATCTATACTACCTTATAATGTATTTAGGCCTTCTAAAATTTGAAGGCTTAAAAATTCAGACTTTTTTGCTTGCTTATAATGGAAAGAATTGCCAAACCTCATTCCAAGCCATACTCCTAACCAAAAATTAAGATAAGGAGCTCCAATCATGAGATGACATGTGTTACTTGTTAACAAACTCCAAACCTAACTTCTAACAAACTCCAAGCCTAACTACTAACCACTAAAAATTAAGATAAAGAGCTCCAACTAAAATGACATGTCACTTCTCAACTAAAATTTCATCTTTATTTTCAAATTAAAATATCTTTTTATCTACTTATTTTTTTTATAATCTAATTTCACCATATTTTTAAAAATTTTATGCTCTTTATTTCAACATCCATTTTGATATATTTTTATGAGTTTTTAGTTTTTATATTTTTAGTTGGTTTATTTTATTTTAATTCAAATTTTACAACTTTAACCTTTACTTCATTTATTTCAATCAATATAATCTTGATTCACAAAATCATATACTTTTGGGGTGTTTGACGCGTAAGAGATTGCGGTATTTCAGTATGCGGGAATAATGATGTCGCGGAAAGCTAAGGAAAGTTACGGGTAACCCAAACAAACATTTACAACTAACACATATACATTCAAGTGTTGTGAAACGAATTCACTAAACGGGTAAGCAAACACATATAACTATACTTATCGCCCATGTCTGGGTATCCGACTAGTAATAATAAATAATTAATCAAGTACTTCCTTGACGTAGGTCACAAGATCTTAAAAAGGGGTGGAAGGCGATTCGGGTCAGATACAGCGTTTGTTAGGGCTAGCATGATGGGCAAAGATGAAGAGTTTAACCTCTTCATTGACAGGCTTTCCATGATTCAAAGCTTCTATGATGGGAATGGGAATGAAAACGCGAATGCTAATGGGAATGGGAATCTTAATTATGATGGAAAAACATATTTATATGAATGTAAATCTGCTTTAGATCCAGAATATGAGGTGTTTGACCTGTGATCCACCCTCTTTAAATTAATATACTACTTAAAATTATGTTCTAATGTTGATGATTTAGATTCAGGAACTATATATCAATTACATATGATTTCATACATAGTGTTCTTATTTTCTTTAACGACGGAAATTATGTTAAACAAAACTAGCAAGAAACTAGAGAATAAACAATATTACAAAGTTTTCGTAGAAGATTTGGATCCAAGATATCCAATAAAACCAATTAGATATGAAATTTCAATTTCGATGAAGGATCAAAGTACGTAAAAGAATTTTTATCACCTCACCTAGCTAATGTGTCGGCTTCGGAAACTCCAAATGATTTATATTCACTTTTTTATTTCCTTTTTGATGTGAATGTGATGGCAGAAGAAACAAATTAAAGATGAAAATTGAAATATTAAGGAGAATTCAAGGTTGGTTCTCTTTTGGTTGTTAACTTGTTGCCCCCATAAAGGCATACTGATGAGTGTCTAATTACTCATCATTTTCATACCATTTAAACTGCAAAAACATCTGAAAACACTCAGAAATACATCAAAATGATGAAAATATCACAAATAAGTGTTTTATGTGTTTTAAATGCAAAATACCAAAATCGATAAAAAGCGATCAAGTTTGCAAAATTGGCGCTTTAGTCCCCAAGTTGCAAAAGTTGTCAACTCGGTCCTGGTCATTCCAAAACTTATAAAAGTCATTTAAGGTCCATAGGATTCAAAAGTTGTCAAAACAAACCCTTCAAAATTTAAAATCACAAAATGACAACTTTAGTCCTTAACTTTGAAAAATGTCAAATATAGTCCTTGGTTAATTTAAAAGTGAAAATTATCAAATATTAACCTTGTACTATTCATTAATGACAAAATTGGTCCTTATAGTGAACTTTGGAAAATTACAAGTTAGGCCCTTAAAGTTTCAAAATTGATTTTGGTCCTGGACTTATAAAATGGAACTTTATGCAAATTTGGTCCTTGTACTAACCATTATTTGCAGGTTTAACCTTGTGTAAACTTTGGAAAGTTTACATGTTCATCCCTTACTTTTTAGGAATTGCAAAGTTAGTCCTTGTGTTATTAACATAACCAAACGGACCATTTGTATTATCAACCCAAGTCCAAAAACACAAACAACCCTATCCCTTTTAATTACCCAAGCCCAGTCCAATATAAGCCCAAACCCAAAACCAGTGTTTAAATTAAAAACGCGCGGCCACTGTTCATCCTCCTTCCCAACACCTGTTACCATCCATTCTCCGCCACCTGCTCCTATCACCCTTTCCTCCTCACCTTTCCAGCTGCTTACCTTTCACCCTCAATCCTTACACATCACAAAAACACCCACAAACTCATTTAATGCTAATTACCACTCAAACTACCTTTTCCCGCCAAAATGACAACTGGATGGTTAAGATGAATTCAATGACTGGATTGAGGTGGGATTGTTTCAGAGGTCGACAAAGAGTGAAATATGTCAATAAATAAGAAAAGGAAACAGAGAGAAGAGTACCTTGGATTATCCATTGGTCACGTAGTGTAATTTTTAAAAGCTTTCTTTAAATTTATTGTCTTTTAATGTTTTAATGCTGTTATATTTCTTAAATTAGTGTAATGAAATGTTATTTCCAGTTTAATTTTCAAGTTATTTTTAAGTTTCATGATTTGCTTAATTTACTTTAATTTTTCATGTTCTTTAATTTCTAGTTAACTAGTTGTTTATTGAATTCTATAGCTCTCATAAGCTCTTGACAAAAGCTTTAAGGCTCTTAGATTCATTAAAATAGTTTTAGTCTTTAAAATTCAGAAAATAAAAAAAATCAAGAAAAAAGTCAATGGAATTCATCCTATGGTCCAATAAGCAGTTCTGGGGATGAATAGAAGCTAATCTGGATGGATTTTCTGGTTTCTAGCTTATTGACAATAAGCTAGGAGGAGTTTCTGAACCTTGGTACTCAGTTTTTACTTTGATCACTTGTGAGTTCCATTTTTACCATTTTTTACAATTTACTGTTTCATTATTTTTCATGCTTAGATTCTTAAGTTTTCATGTTCATTTGCTATTGTTTAGAGTTATTATAGCTTAATACAAGCAGCTTGTTCATTAAGATTCACTTGTGCATAAAATTGAAACAATTCAGTTGAAATGCAAATTTGACAAATTTGTGTTTCTTGACTGTGTTCTTGAAGTTTCATACTCAATTAGTCTTATTATGTGATAATATTATGTATGGAATCTAGTTTTTATTCAGATTCATTAAAAACTTTGAAGTTCATGTGACAAGTGAAAATCAAAGGATTGTTTGGATTTGATGATTTAATTAGGATAGAGACCAGTGGTGTTGTTGTTTATTGTTGTTCTAAGTCCCATTAAGTCATAACAACTCAGTGCAGTCATAAAGACCAAGTCTTGTTTGAGTAAAAGTCAAAATAAGCTTTGATCACCTCTTGCTACTTAACTGATTGATTTTTATGTTCCTTAATCATGCTTTTATACTTATAAGTTGTTAATATTGTGCAAACCAGTCTTAATTCACCTTATAACATCATAATCAATAAGTAGAATAGATTCAAAGTTCATCATAGTCAACTTAGCTCATTTTTATAAAAAGTCAAAATT
Source organism: Chrysanthemum lavandulifolium (assembly GCA_022545495.1). NCBI lineage: Eukaryota > Viridiplantae > Streptophyta > Magnoliopsida > Asterales > Asteraceae > Chrysanthemum > Chrysanthemum lavandulifolium. Next base: position 33,896,034 of record CM040241.1, on the reverse strand, counting down.
TTCCTAATTACAGTTTTTGAATAAACTTTAGAATTTTAGTATGTGCTTAATATTAAAATTTAGCCTTTAAGCTTTTAGAATATTAAAATTTTGTTGTTTATCTAAATTAGAAAAATAGTAGCTCATAATTACTTAGCTTTTAGACTGCTTATTTCTTTGTATCTTTTAAGCACTTTTTCAAAATCATGCCCTGTGCACAGTTGAGTCTACCATTTTAATAAGCTCACACAGAGCTTACTAGTTGGCCTTAGCTTGTGTATTTGATTTCTTTGTGTAGCCCTTCTAGCCTGTTGTTCATATTCATGCTTGCTTTTACATTTTTAGCTTATCTAGATAGCTTAAACAATCCAACCTTTTTGTCCCATCTAACTCACTACACAGAAGCAAACTGTGTAGTGTAGTTGTTTCCATAGCTAATGAAAAGTTCCTCCTTAAGCTTGAGCTTGTGATTTTTAGCTTCATGTGAGGCTAACCGGTCATACTCAATGTTTCATGTTTGTAGAGCTCTCATGAGCTTATTTGATAAGTCTATAGGAGCTTATTGTTTGCCCACTCATAACATTCATGATTACATCCATGAACTTACACTATTTCCAATAGCTCCTAAAAAGCTCATTAGTGATCTAGAGCTTGTGTGTTTTAGCTTTATGTTAAGCTCATCTACCCAACTCTTTGATCCAGTACTTAAGTTTCACATTGCAGCTTATTAATAAGGGTTGCAAATAGCTTATTCTTATCATCAAATGACTGAGTATGCTAAGAACTCAGTTAATCATAGCTTCTTCATAAGCTTCTCAAAAGCTCATCTGTGATCCCCACAGGGAGAGCTTTGGCTTTTTGGAATCCTCACCTTCCAGCTTGCTACTCCAATTCCTATTTTGCCATTTTCAGCTTATACTCTTAGCTTAATTTGCCATTAAATAAGTATGCAAGTCTGTTTGGTAGTATAGTGTACTGAAAGAGCTTGTTAGCTTATTACAAGCTTGTTTGTTGAATCCAGTACACCAGCTTGTTTATATTTGTCCATATACTTGTATACATATTACTTTTCCTTTACTTATCTGTGTGGAGCTTATACCAAGCTTTTACAAGCTTTCACTCAATCCAAGTTAGGCTCAAAAGCTTAACTGACTAAACCATAAGCTCACACTTAACCAGTCCATTTTTTTTGTTCATACTTGTCTATTGGACTTATGTACATCTCATTTTACCTTTTGTTTCATCTGTATAGCTTATTTCAAGCTTATTATTAGCTTGAGTTCCAACAGCCAAGCCAAAAGCTTAACTGTTGGACTCATAAGCTCTCAATGTGCTTATTTTCAGTTTTGTAAAGTTTTGTTTTCAGTAAACATGTATAATATCAGTACTTAATTAATCCAGAAAAAGAAAATACCAAAAAGAACCACTTTTAAGCTAAGTGAAAGCTTCTACTTAGAAGCTTATTTGCTTATTAGCTTATTTATGTTAATAACATATAGTTTTTATATTTTTCCTAGCTTCTTTTATTTATTTTAGAATTTTGTAGAAAGTTTCAGATTTTTCTTTAATCATTTATTATTTTTAATAAATCAATAATAGTTTTAGTAATTAATAATAGTAAATAATTAATAATAAATAAATAAAAGCATAAAAATATCTTTTCAGTTTTAAAATTAGTTTTCTAATATTTTAGATTTTTCTAAGTTAAAATTTTAATTTTCTAGGTTAATTTTGTATTTTCTTGTATTTAAGTGCATTTTAAATAATTAATAAATAATAATTAAAATAGAATAATTGTGTAAAAAATACATTTTCAGTTTCAAAAATTATTTTATAATATTTTAGATTTTTCAGATTCTTTATTTCATTTATTTAAGTTAATTTTAGATTTTCTTATTATTTAATTCATTATTAAATACATTTAATTCATTTTTAATTTATATTAATTAATTTAATAGTGTAAAAATTTATTTTAATTTTCTAATAATTTTATTATCCTTTTAGGATTGTAAAAATATGAATTTCACATTTGTGAGATTTGTATTGGATAGAATTAAGTTTTTATTTTGTTACGTTTACGTAATTATTAGGTAAACATGTACGTTTTAGTTTTTTTTTAGATTCTCTTCTTTTATATAAATTTGTAAATTATAGTTAAATATTTTAATTATATTTAATTTGCATTTAAATCGCTAAGACATGCAAATCCCTACTATAGTTATAATCATTTTGTTTTTGTACGTTTACGTTTAATTTAGGTTAAACGTACGTTGTATATCTTTTACGTTTTTAGGTTTCTGATTGCACGTTTTTAACGACATAGCTGTGACAGAGCTATTATTATTCACATTCCTAGTGTTAGTCAATCAGATTCCTATTTTTGTATATTCAATATCATTTTAGCACACACAGTCGTTGTATTACAGTGTTCACACCTCGTTGGGACTTAAAGACCCGAGAAAAAACTATACTCTCCTGGATTAAATTGCATTTCGTTCTCAGACTGTTTTGACGTTTATTACGGTTGACCATTCACAAGTGGTTGATTTGTGTGATAAAACTCGACTGTCTGGAGCTCAATCAAAATTTGGCGCTTCTGGCCGGAGTGTGTTATGATAACGATACTTGTATATGTTATACATAATATTATATCTTATTTCCAAAAACAATATAAAACACAAAAATATATTTTTTTTTCTTTCCTTTTCTTTCTATTTATATAAAAGAGAAAAATACAAAACATTTTCACTTTTCTCATTTATATTATAAAATCAAAACCAAAATATTCTCCTTACTACTTCATAATTACGTGAGTGGTGACCCACTCCAATTTCTCATCCAGTCATTTCCCATGAACCAATTTAATTCGGGCGAGTCAAGCTAGCGACTGGAAATCAAAAACAGAGTTAACACATGGGTTTTAACCCATGTGTACCACTAGTGTGGGGAGTTGCCCATTGTTGTTAAAAAAAAAAAAAAAAAAAAAATGAAAATGGTAAATATTAAAAAGAAAATAATTGTTGTGTTTCTACACTTAGCTAGTGATGTTATTTTTACGTTCAAGGATTCGGCATAATAGGGACTTTGAATATTGAGGACAATATTCATTTCTAAGTGTGGGGGGGAAATTTTTGGCGAATTTGATCATAAATGTACCCTTTTAGTCCTTTTTTCCCCAAAATAGCCAAATTTAAAAAAAAAAAAAAAAATTTAGTGGAAGTACTATGTATTAAACACAACAAATGGTAATCGGTCCACCATGTCTAACCCACATAAGGACTGGCTAATCCAGGAGCAAACGGCTCTTGGTAAAGATATATCAAATCCGTTCATGGCTTACAATTTGCCTAAAATTGTATGGTTTTCAGCTCACCATATCTTTAATTAGTGAAAAGTTGGCTAGCCCGCAAGTTTATGGCTTGTGGTAAAGGCTTTGGAATTCCATAATTGGTAATCAATTCACCAAAGATAATATTGATAATTTATCTAAGAGTTGGCTAGTCCAGAAGCAAACGGTTTCTGGTAAAGACAAATCAAAACCGTTGAAAGCTGGTGATTTGCTTAAAATCATTTGGTTATCATTGTACCATAGTTCTTACTTGAACTGAAACAATTGGCTACTCCAGAAGTAATGGCTTTTGGTAAAGAGATGAAATCCATTAAGTTTTCATAGAAGATTGCTATGGACTAGCAATAGCTTAGTGTGGGGGATTGATGAGTGTCTAATTACTCATCATTTTCATACCATTTAAACTGCAAAAACATCTGAAAACACTCAGAAATACATCAAAATGATGAAAATATCACAAATAAGTGTTTTATGTGTTTTAAATGCAAAAATACCAAAATCAGATGAAAAACGTATCAAGTTTGCAAAATTGGCAGTTTTAGTCCCCCAAGTTGCAAAAGTTGTCAAATCTGGTCCCTGGTCATTCCAAAACTTATAAAAAGTCATTTAAGGTCCATAGGATTCAAAAGTTGTCAAAACAAACCCTTCAAAATTTAAAAATCACAAAATGACAACTTTAGTCCTTAACTTTGAAAAATGTCAAATATAGTCCTTGGTTAATTTAAAAAGTGAAAATTATCAAATATTAACCTTGTACTATTCATTAATGACAAAATTGGTCCTTATAGTGAACTTTTGGAAAATTACAAGTTAGGCCCTTAAAGTTTCAAAATTGACAGTTTTGGTCCCTGGACTTATAAAAATGGAACTTTATGCAAATTTGGTCCTTGTACTAACCATTATTTGCAGGTTTAACCCTTGTGTAAACTTTGGAAAGTTTACATGTTTAGTCCCTTACTTTTTAGGAATTGCAAAGTTAGTCCTTGTGTTATTAACATAACCAAACGGACCATTTGTATTATCAACCCAAGTCCAAAAACACAAACAACCCTATCCCTTTTAATTACCCAAGCCCAGTCCAATATAAGCCCAAACCCAAAACCAGTGTTTAAATTAAAAACGCGCGGCCACTGTTCATCCTCCTTCCCAACACCTGTTACCATCCATTCTCATACCGCTCCTATCACCTTTCCTCCTCACCTTTCCGGTGCTTACCTTTCACCCTCAATCCTTACACCTCATAAAAACACCCACAAACTCATTTAATGCTAATTACCACTCAAACTACCTTTTCCCGCCAAAATGACAACTGGATGGTTAAGATGAATTCAATGGCTGGATTGAGGTGGGATTGTTTCGAAGGTCGACAAAGAGTGAAATATGTCAATAAATAAGAAAAGGAAAGCAGAGAAGAGTACCTTGGATTATCCATTGGTCACGTAGTGTAATTTTAAAAGCTTTCTTTAAATTTATTGTCTTTTAATGTTTTAATCTTTGTTATATTTCTTAAATTAGTGTAATGAAATGTTATTTCAGTTTAATTTTCAAGTTATTTTAAGTTTCATGATTTGCTTAATTTACTTTAATTTTCATGTTCTTTAATTTCTAGTTAACTAGTTGTTTATTGAATTCTATAGCTCTCATAAGCTCTTGACAAAAGCTTTAAGGCTCTTAGATTCATTAAAATAGTTTTAGTCTTTAAAATTCAGAAAATAAAAAAAATCAAGAAAAAAGTCAATGGAAGTCATCCTATGGTCCATTAAGCAGTTTTGGGGATGAATAGAAGCTAATCTGGATGGGTTTTCTGGTTTCTAGCTTATTGACAATAAGCTAGGAGGAGTTTCTGAACCTTGGTACTCAGTTTTTACTTTGATCACTTGTGAGTTCCATTTTACCATTTTTACAATTCTTGTTTCATTATTTTTCATGCTTAGATTCTTAAGTTTTCATGTTCATTTGCTATTGTTTAGAGTTATTATAGCTTAATACAAGTCGCTTGTTCATTAAGATTCACTTGTGCATAAAATTGAAACAATTAGGTTGAAATGCAAATTTGACAAATTTGTGTTTCTTGATTGTGTTCTTGAAGTTTCATACTCAATTAGTCTTATTATGTGATAATATTATGTATGGAATCTAGTTTTATTGATTCATTAAAAACTTTGAAGTTCATGACAAGTGAAAATCAAAGGATTGTTTGGATTTGATGATTTAATTAGGATAGAGACCAAATGGTGTTGTTGTTTATTGTTGTTCTAAGTCCCATTAAGTCATAACAACTCAGTCAGAGTCATAAAGACCAAGTCTTGTTTGAGTAAAAGTCAAAATAAGCTTTGATCACCTCTTCTTAACCGATTGATTTTATGTTCCTTAATCATGCTTTTATACTTATAAGTTGTTAATATTGTGCAAACCAGTCTTAATTCACCTTATAACATCATAATCAATAAGTAGAATAGATTCAAAGTTCATCATAGTCAACTTAGCTCATTTTTATAAAAAGTCAAATTTTTCCTAATTACAGTTTTTAAATAAACTTTAGAATTTTAGTATGTGCTTAATATTAAAATTTAGCCTTTAAGCTTTTGGAATATTAAAATTTTGTTGTTTATCTAAATTAGAAAAATAGTAGCTCATAATTACTTAGCTTTTAGACTGCTTATTTCTTTGTATCTTTTAAGCACTTTTTCAAAATCATGCCCTGTGCACAGTTGAGTCTACCATTTTAATAAGCTCACACAGAGCTTACTAGTTGGCCTTAGCTTGTGTATTTGATTTCTTTGTGTAGCCCTTCTAGCCTGTTGTTCATATTCATGCTTGCTTTTACATTTTTAGCTTATCTAGATAGCTTAAACAATCCAACCTTTTTGTCCCATCTAACTCACTACACAGAAGCAAACTGTGTAGTGTAGTTGTTTCCATAGCTAATGAAAAGTTCCTCCTTAAGCTTGAGCTTGTGATTTTTAGCTTCATGTGAGGCTAACCAGTCATACTCAATGTTTCAGTGTTTGTAGAGCTCTCATGAGCTTATTTGATAAGTCTATAGGAGCTTATTGTTTGCCCACTCATAACAGTTCACTGATTACATCCATGAACTTACACTATTTCCAATAGCTCCTAAAAAGCTCATTAGTGATCTAGAGCTTGTGTGTTTTAGCTTTATGTTAAGCTCATCTACCCAACTCTTTGATCCAGTACTTAAGTTTCACATTGCAGCTTATTAATAAGGGTTGCAAATAGCTTATTCTTATCATCAAATGACTGAGTATGCTAAGAACTCAGTTAATCATAGCTTCTTCATAAGCTTCTCAAAAGCTCATCTGTGATCCCCACAGGGAGAGCTTTGGCTTTTTGGAATCCTCACCTTCCGACTTGCTACTCCAATTCCTATTTTGCCATTTTCAAACATACTCTTAGCTTAATTTGCCATTAAATAAGTATGCAAGTCTGTTTGGTAGTATAGTGTCTTGAAAGAGCTTGTTAGCTTATTACAAGCTTGTTTGTTGAATCGATACACCAACTTGTTTATATTTGTCCATATACTTGTATACATATTATTTTCCTTTACTTATCGTGTGGAGCTTATACCAAGCTTTTACAAGCTTTCACTCAATCCAGTTAGGCTCAAAAGCTTAAGCGACTAAACCATAAGCTCACACTTAACTGGTCCATTTTTTGTTCATACTTGTCTATTGGACTTATGTACATCTCATTTTACCTTTTGTTTCATCTATAGCTTATTTCGCTTATTATTAGCGAGTTCCAATGACCAAAAAAAGCTTAACTGTTGGACTCATAAGCTCTCAATGTGCTTATTTTCAGTTTTGTAAAGTTTTGTTTTCAGTAAACATGTATAATATCAGTACTTAATTAATCCAGAAAAAGAAAATACCAAAAAGAACCACTTTTAAGCTAAGTGAAAGCTTCTACTTAGAAGCTTATTTGCTTATTAGCTTATTTATGTTAATAACATATAGTTTTTATATTTTTCCTAGCTTCTTTTATTTATTTTAGAATTTTGTAGAAAGTTTCAGATTTTTCTTTAATCATTTATTATTTTTAATAAATCAATAATAGTTTTAGTAATTAATAATAGTAAATAATTAATAATAAATAAATAAAAAGCATAAAAAATATCTTTTCAGTTTTAAAATTAGTTTTCTAATATTTTAGATTTTTTTAAGTTAAAATTTCAATTTTCTAGGTTAATTTTGTATTTTCTTGTATTTAAGTGTATTTTAAATAATTAATAAATAATAATTAAAATAGAATAATTGTGTAAAAAATACATTTTCAGTTTCAAAATTATTTTATAATATTTTAGATTTTCAGATTCTTTATTTCATTTATTTAAGTTAATTTTAGATTTTCTTATTATTTAATTCATTATTAAATACATTTAATTCATTTTTAATTTATATTAATTAATTTAATAGTGTAAAAATTTATTTTAATTTTCTAATAATTTTATTATCCTTTTAGGATTGTAAAAATATGAATTTCACATTTGTGAGATTTGTATTGGATAGAATTAAGTTTTTATTTTGTTACGTTTACGTAATTATTAGGTAAACATATACGTTTTAGTTTTTTTTTTAGATTCTCTTCTTTTATATAAATTTGTAAATTATAGTTAAATATTTTAATTATATTTAATTTGCATTTAAATCGCTAAGACATGCAAATCCCTACTATAGTTATAATCATTTTGTTTTAAATGCGTTTACGTTTAATTTAGGTTAAGCGTCGTTGTATATCTTTACGTTTTTAGGTTTTACGATTGCACGCTTTTAACGACATAGCCGTGATGAGCTATTACTATTCACATTCTAGTGTTAGTCAATCGATTCTGTTTTTGTATATTCAATATCATTTTAGCACACGATCGTTGTATTACGGTGTTCGCACCTCGTTGGGACTTAAAGACAGAAAAACTATACTCTCTGGATTAAATTGCATTTCGTTCTCAGACTGTTTTGACGTTTATTACGGTTGACCATTCACAAGTGGTTGATTTGTGTGATAAAACTCGACTGTCTGGAGCTCAATCACATACACCAGATTTGCAAGTTACATACTCTTGTTGGTAATCTAAGATCCACACATTGTTTTTGTCATCTATGAGAGTCTTTGATCGGGAGATAAATTTCTATATCCTAGAAAGTATAAAAAGTTTTGGGAGTTTCACAAAGGATTATTTAAAACAAATGAGTTTTTCCCTGTTTAGGTTATTATTGGGTTAATCCTAATCGACCCAAGTCAACACCCAAACGACCCAGTCAACAGAAAGTTAGAAACACAGAAAGTCAACTTAGACAGTTTTTGACAGTTACAAGACGGTTACAAGAAGCAGTTATATGGCAGTTACAAGCCAACCGACATTCCTGTTGGTTCTCATGAACCAACATGACTCTTCATTGTACCCTTTCACTTTGTATAAATAGATAGCAGATTATACTCAAACAGATGATGACAGATTTGTATCAATGATGACTGAAATATAGAAAAGCTTTTCCAATTCAATTGTTTCTGTATTTTTGGTATATTTTGATTATAGATCCAGAAAAACGGGCCAAAAATTGGTATCAGAGACACAAATCATCATATACCAAGGTTTTCTTGTTTTGAATCGAAGATGAAAAGACCCAGGTCTCGGTATAAGATTTTTTCTGCAAAAATATTATTCGAACTGCAATAATCAAAGGTTTTTCATCTTATTGTGTTCAAAGGAGATACCATTAATTCTAGTCGCCACATAATTGGTTACCGGCATCTAGAAAGAGGCACCTCTAACTTTTTGCAAAAAATTCGATCAATTTCTTTTTTACCAAAAGCATAAACTAGACCCAGAGATCAAAGTTTTGTTTTTATTTTAAACAAACAAAGCAACGAATTCAGAAACGAAGAACCATATACCAGAGTCATAAAAAAAGGGCAGAAATTAACGATTCACAAATTAGAACAAACACACCTGTTCAATTAAGGAATCAAGCCCAGAACATCAATTGAGTCACCAATTGACTCAATTACACTCTCCAATCATCCAAATCTCTCACGGATAGAAAACCCGCAATTCATTCGAAACCCTAAGTTTCAAATTGAGGGATTATTAGTGCTCGCGAAGAACACAACACACAGGAGAAGAAACAAGGACGGTCAACCTTGCCATTTACAAGCGGTCAACCATCAGAAATTGGAGAAGGAGAAGAACGGTTATCTTCCCAGAAGAAAGAGACAGAAGGAACAAGTCTCAAAGAAAGAGAGAGAAGCGTTTTATTTTCTATCTCAACAAAACGAGATAAGAAAACAATAAGAGAGGCGCGTTCAAGGATGTAGGGCAACATCAAAGATATTTGGGCTATGGGTTATACCATCAACCCCTCCAGGTTCCAATATTTTACAAAAAAAAAAACACCCTTCTACTTTTACTTTGATATATATACTTAGTATATTAGTTTGCAAAATTAATATATAGTATGGTCTTTTCTTAGATAAGTTACTACTTTATATCGTTAGTATCTTATCATAATTTGGAATATAATAACCTAGTGTTTTTACGCTGCTTATTATAATTAGGAATAACATTTAAGGAATAATTAACCTTAGGTTATTCATTTTTAGAATATATAATCTCCGAGGACAGTTTTGGATTAAAAAACTAGTCCTATAAAGTTTTATAGCCTATAAGGAAGAATAAAAAAAATTCAACACACCTCGTGTTAGATTTTTTGGAGATATATTTTTTTTATTGTCAATATATTTAAGATATGACGAAAGGAAGTGGTAATAAGGAATCTAGTACTAATATTACAAATAGTACACCCCAATTTCAATGCCCAATCCTAAAGCCCGTGAATTACTTATTATGGGTGATGAGTGTGCAAATACTCATCATTTCTATACCGTTTAGACTGCAAAAACATCTGAAAACACTCAGAAACGCATCAAAATGATGAAAATATCACAAATTAGTGTTTTATGTGTTTTAAATGCAAAAACATCAAAATCTGATGAAAAACGTATCAAGTTTGCATAATTGGCAGTTTTAGTCCCCCAAGTTTGAAAAGTTGTCAAATCTAGTCCCTGGTAGTTCAAAAACTTGTAAAATATCATTCAAGGTCCCTGAAATATTATAATTTGTCAAAAACAATCCTTGAATGAATCTTTGAAGAAATTACATGTTTGGTCCCTAAAAATCCAAAAATGACAAAAATGGTCCTCGGATATTTTAAAAATGGAAAATATTTAAGTATTATCCTTGTACTATTAATTAATGGCAGGAATGGCCCTTGTGTGATCTTTGGAAAATGGACAGATTCAACCCTTGAAGTTTGGCAGAATTACAAGTTTGGTCCTTGTGTGTTAATAACAAAACAAACGGACCTTTTTAACTATCCAAATCCAATCCAAACTAAATCCAACCCAACACAGGCCCAACTCCCTATCCAAGCCCAAAGTTTAAAAAGAAATACCGCCACCACTGTAGCGTCTCCCCTTCCCTCTCACACCTGTAAAACCAGTGGTTTAGCCCACAGATTTCACCTCACCCTTATCTTCCCAGCCTACCTAAACCTCTCAACATCACTTTTTCCACCTCTACAAACACTCAGAACTCAATTAATGCAATTACCCACTCAAAAACACTTTCCCGCCAAAAGTGAGTTTTAACGGACATGATGAGCTTGACTGATCCAAAGGCTAGAATGAGGTGGGAAAGAGTCATTGGTCAAAAAAGGATGCAAGGATGTTAATAAATATCAAGAAGGAAGCAGAGAGAAGAATAATCTAGTGTAATTTTAATTACTTGTCTCGTTTTTAATTTTCCTAAATTTTCCAGTGTATGTTCAAACGTTTAAGCTTTGTAATCCAAGTTACTAGTGTGAATTTAAGCTTTTGTTATTATAAATTTCAGTTTTAAAGTTATATTTCAAGACTATGCAATTTCCAAGTTGAATTCTCAAAATAATTGAAAGTTGTTATTAGCTATTGATTTGAACTCAAAAGCTCATAAAAGCTTTTATAAAGCCTCTGTAAGCTATTAGTAATCTTACAACTCATTTTAGAGTTGAAATAGAAAAATTCATAAAAATACAAAAAAAAGTAGTGTAAAATAAAAAAAATCAATGGCCATGAAGATCAAAGCTGAAGCAGATTGATATTTGGATTGCTTGGGTTTATAGAGCTTTGTGGAAAGCTATAGGAATTGGTTACAGTCCTTGTTCTCAGTTTTATGCTTGGAAACCAAATTGTAAGCTTTTGATCCATTTTGTCAATTACTGTTTTAAGACATTAAGTAGCTTTAATCTTTGTGTTTATATGTTTCTTGGCTATAGTTAAGTATAATTAACTAATAAAACCTGTCACTTGTTCTTTTAAATTTATAGCTTATAAAAAAATTTATTTTTACAGTCAAAAATAGCGTAAGATCAAATTCCTAGTTTACTGTTGTTATAGCTGTTGTTTCTTGTTCATTTAGTCTTGTTAAATGATTACATAAGGTCTGAAATCAGTTGTTTGGATTAAATCAGTATTTTGCTTTGAAAAAGTTCCAAAACAGTCTCTAAAGGTGTGTTTGGTTTTACTTGTTTCACTTTGTTAAAGGTTGTTACAGCTGTTGTTCTAATTAGATTCAAGTCTCAGTAGGATATATTAGCCTAAATAGACAAGTAAACTAGTGGTTATTTGTTGAAAAAGTCAAAATCACTTTTCATTTCCAATTTCTTAAGTCACTGTTATACTTTTGATTTCTAAAACTCATCTAGACATTTCATTAGTTGTTAATATAGCTTAAAATCATTTTAATATAGTCTAATACAGCATATTCAGTCAATTAGAGGTGATCAAAATTCACTTAAGTCAACTATTTCATTATTTAAAAAAGTCAAAAGGGTGCTCTGTGCACAATTTTTACCACCACTTTCACAAGCTCATAAATAGCTTATTAGTTGACCAAATCTTGTGATCTTTGGTTCTTTGGGTAGCCATCCTAGCCATCTAGAGGTCTCAAGTTTGTTTTTTTCATTTTAAAGCTTAATAGCTAAGGCTGCTATGTTTTTTATTTTTGTCCCATTTCATCAGTGTATACTGATGAACTCAGCATACACTGAGTGATCTCAGTTTTTTTACTCATTTTCATAAGCTCATTAAAAGCTCTCTGGTGGACACCACAGTGAGATTATTAGCTTTTTAGAGAGTTTAGCTGGTAGACTTGCTAGTTCAGTTGCTTACTTTCAATTTCTAACTTATACAAGTGCTTAAAAAGTAGTTTAAAGTACCTAGAAAACAAAAATAGTACACTGTGCTACAGTAACTTGTGCAAATTTCATTTCATTTCATGCTTACTGTCATAAGTTGTATGTGACAAAATCTTTAGTTAGTTCAAAGCTTTCTAGTCATTTTCATAAATAGTTGTAATTATAAAAAATGCTTATTTTAGTGTAATTAATAGATTTGTAAAATAAAAATCCAAAAATAAATAGTTGCAAAAAAAAAAAAAAAAAAGACTGCTGGGAATTGAACCCAAGACCTCCTGATGCCTACCTGCATGCACACAGCACACACCCTCCAACCATCTGCACTAAGGTCTTTTTATGTTTATATTTGCTAAGTTTAATATATAACCCCTTTTAGTTCATATAGCTTATACGTATTGTTTAGCTTATTTCTAGCTTATTACAATAAGCTGGCACATCCTTTTTATTTTTATTAGTTTAGTATTGTTATAAAGTATTTTAAAAAAAAGTTTCAGATTTTTCCTAATATTTTTATTATTTTTAAACATTTAATTAGTGTAAAATCGTATTTAATTCATAATAAAAAATATAAAAGTCTAAAAAATATAATTCTTTTTTCTAAAATTTTCTTTTATCATATAGTACGTAATAAAATTAGTTTTACACTCATAGGCCTTTTATTTCATAAATTTTACGTTTTTGCTTGCGCTCCAGCGTAATTTTTGTAAGTAACGCGCGTTTTCATTTAAAGTCACGTTTTTAGGTAATTTAAGTTTACGTTTTGATTAAAATAGATTATTTAAGTTATTTTATTTTATAAAGTCAAGAAAAATCATCTTTATAAATAGTGATAGCGTTTATTTAATATATTTTAGCTTTTAATTTTCTTTAATTTGCATTTAAGTCGCTATAATTTATAAACTTTTTCCTTTAGTTATAATTATTTCAAAACAAACCTTTTTCCCATTCAAATTCACTCGATCACTATACGTTAAGGTTGAATCGTACAGCTCGTTGGGACATAACGACCTGAGAAAACACTGTACTCCTCAGATTTAATTGTATTCGTGTTTTAACTGTTTTAAGTTTCTAACGGTTAGCCATTCACAAGTGGTTAGCTGGTGTGAGATAACTTGACGATTTAGCACGAATCAATGGGCAATTCGAATACAAATCATTCTCGATAAGAAAGAAGAGAAAACCGCTATTGTTTTCCTTTATCAAGCCTTACCCGAGTAACAATTACTTCAAATAACAAAACACAAAACCGCGAAGGACATTTGGAATGCTTTGAAAACTAGACACGTTGGCGAAGACAGAGTTCAACAAGGAGCAGTTATATGGCAGTTACAAGCCAACCGACATACCTGTTGGTTCTCATGAACCAACATGACTCTTCATTGTACCCTTTCACTTTGTATAAATAGATAGCAGATTATACTCAAACATATGATGACAGATTTGTATCAATGATGACTGAAATATAGAAAAGCTTTTCCAATTCAATTGCTTCTTGTATTTTTGGTATATTTTGATTATAGATCCAGAAAAACGGGCCAACAGTTATCAGGAGATCTCAAATACATAATGTTACAGTTTTTGGCACAATAATTTGTATGAATTAAAATGACCGGAGAATAATAGCGGATGCTAGAATGTTAAAGTTTGATGACGAAGGGCGGTGTAGATAGTTCCTTTTATCTTACACGTCGATGAGGCAATGTGATCAAGTTCTTGAGCACGGCTATTTATTGATTGATGACTATGTCATGCAGGGGCGGACCTTTATGAGGGCAGGGGAGGGTCCCGGCCCCCCCAAAATTTACGACACCTAATGTAAATATTGTAGGTTTTAAGGGTAATTCAGTTGAGGTTATAAATAAATCTCCGATTCGGCCCCCCCAAAATAAATTCGGCCCCCCCAAAATAAATGGCCAAGTTCCGCCACTGATGTCATGATCGAGATCTTAGAGTGTACCCTTCAACGCTCCAATCTCACATGTAGATGCTTGAGGATATGGGACACTCGTAGATAGGGTACGACAAGCAATCCATTGACTACATTGTGTTGATATAAGCTTACCATACGATCTTTGGTTTTTATACCAGTTCCTTGCTCCTGTGACCATCTCAACAATACACCATTTTAGTTCATATCGATAAACTTGTTACATCAGGGATCAACCCTATACATTACGAGATAGCATAGTGGATGGTCGTTTATTCAGAGTCGTGACTTATTAAATAGTAAAGGGATATGCATTTATTTCTGCAGTGCTTGCGAATATTTTTTTCAATAACAAATAAAATGTAGGACAAAGAAACATATCAAATGTCTTTGCAGAAAGGTTTGTAAAGTAGTAATATTCAACATTTAAGGCAATCACTTTTATATGCTAGAGAATTTATATGCTACTTTAAGCTAGTGATACATTTCTTTATTCTTATCTTTATCTTTAGTGTGGTTTTGGTATGAAATTTACTGGTTCAGATATATGAATGTAAACAGCTAGTTTTCCTAACCATATTTTGCTTTAGCGAAGAAAAAGTGAACTATGTAACAAAATGAATTAGCAACATATATCAACGACTTACGCTATGTTCTCAAGTTTAAAATTTAAAGAATGGAAGAGGATGGGATGGGAAGGGCAAAGTAGGGGATGAGATGGGAAGAAAGTGGTTATTTATTTTTGTGTTCTTGAATTTATTTTTTAAAGTAGCAAGGAAAGGAAAGGGAAGTTACATAAATTACCAATATACCCTCGTTTATATATGAAGAAAGATAGTTGGATTTTTATTAAACGTGTAGCTAACAATGCAAAGAAGTACCCTCGTTTATATACTTGTGGCTAACAATATAAACAAACATCTTTGTTTCGTTAAAACACTGTAGTTAAAGTAAAAATCATGTATGAAGATAACGAAGAGGTTATGTTGATGTAAGAAAACTAGAACACAATACATATAATAATAGCATACATAACAAAAAATAAAAAAGACAAATATGCGGACAATGTTGAAATATTCATTCTTTGATTATTTAACAGAACAACTGTGGAGTTCATGGTTTACACAGCAGCAAAAACAAAAAGATAAAAGAGGCCCTACATATTAAACTGAGCTTGACTTTCACTATAAAGTGATGTACAGCCACATATACACATATGCCACATGATTATCTAATCACTTGTAGTTGTATAGTTGATCCATTGACTTGCACATTAGAATCAATAACCCTTCAATATCTGGAAAGTACTTTACCAGATTGCATATATATAAAATATAGTAAAAAATTAACAATTTAGACATTATGAAAGCAATTAAAAAACTCTATAGTGAAAGCATGCGTGTCGAATTATGTGGGAACAAAGAAAACCAAGTATTAAAGTGGGAACATCAGAAAACCTACTTACAAACTCTATAGTCTATAAGCATGCCTATCGAAGTATGAAAGCATTTAAAAGAAGACAAAAAATATAAAGATCGTGCATGAATATTGAGGTTAATATTGAGGTTAATATTGTAATTTAATAAAGGCTTGTAATGTTGAAAACCCGCTTCCCTTTTCAATCCGCTCAAAATTGAGATGAACAAAAATACACACAAAAGCTCATCCCTTCCATCCCTCCCACATTCCCGTCCCTTACCTTTCCATCTTAAAAAAACTCAAGAACACCCCTTTTTTTTATTTCCCTTCCCCTCCCCTTCCATTACTTTAAAAAAAACTCGAGAACAGAACGTTAAGTTATTTAGTTAATTAGCTAAATCAATCTTAATGATACTATGCAATGATCAACAATGATATGATACTCTATTATTTGTATAGAAAGGATGTAGAATTATTTTTATCCATTCCATTATTACAAATTATTGATATGATACTCTATCATGTGTATTGTGTACAGATTTATTGATTACTAGGTTACAACCCGTCCAATTGACGGTTTTCTTAATATTTAGAATCTATTTAAATAATAGTTTACAAGTATTCTATTTAATAATAGTTTTTATAATAAAAATAATGGAGTACTTAGTTTTGTCATGTAAGATGACTAAAGTCATCTCATTTGCAAATTGAAAGTCAAAATTAAAATAATTTGGTTAAATTTATCCAAATTTCATCTAACAAAAAAATATTTATAAAAACACTTGTTTCAATTTTATTAATCATATTAGTTCCTGAATCCAAATCATCAACATTAGAACATAATTTTAAGTATTATATTAATTTAAAGAGGGTGGCTCACTGGTCAAACACCTCATATTCTGGATCTAAACCAGATTTACATTCATATAAATATGTTTTTCATCTTAATTAAGATTCCCATTAGCATTCGCGTTTCCATTCCCATTCCCATCGTTGAAGCTTTGAATCATGGAAAGCCTGTCAATGAAGAGGTTAAACTCTTCATCTTTGCCCATCATGCTAGCCCTAACAAACGCTGGATCTGACCCGAATCGCCTTCCACCCCTTGTTAAGATCTTGTGACCTCTAAAGAGCTTCTCACAGTCCTCAATTCCTTCCTTGCATTTAATCCATGCAAAAGCTGCACCACAATATTATTTAGAAGTTAATCTTAGAATTTAAAGCTGAAACCTTTAGTGATAGGTTTATACAACATACAAGAAAGAAAAATAAACTAGGATAAGGTTGCTAACATATCAACTAGTCATCATTTTGATCAAAATCCCTTTAATAAAACTTTGATCATTTATATTGTAGGTGTTTAAAGCTGAATTATAAAGAAGGTTTAGACAACACATTAGAAAGAAAGTTAACATGGATACTTTACTTGCTTGTCATCTTTTTGATTCACTAATTCGATCATATAAATTCCCCTTCAGTAAAGATGCTCAAAAGTTTTACCTGGATATGCTTGAGTGACATCTCCAAAGTAAGTGCAATGCTGAAGAGGGAATTTTGGTAGAGTGAACATTTGAGTTTTTTTCACAGTTTCCCTTAGAATTCCCCACCTTTTCGCCATCATCTTTTGCCCAAATTCAAAGAAGTTATCGCCATCCGGAGATCCAAAACGCTTGCATCCATCAGCAACAACTTGCAAGATCTTTGCAACTCGGAGTTGTGATTCTTTTGATACCCCAATAGTGGTCACCTCCATGTACTTTGTCATCTTTTTCGCCACTTCTTTATCTTTCACAAGTGCCCATCTATTAGATAAAATTATTCAGTATAAGATCATAAACTAAACAATACTTGACACTGAAAAAATGGCAGAAACCAATTTGTAATTTTATCTATTTCTTGTTATATACTTATATATATATTCTAAAGGTAATAAAAAAAAGTTACCCTATTCGTGATCCAGCGTGACCGGTACATTTGGAAGCTGTAAACAGCATGATGTCATAATCAAGCGAAGAAGTGATAGGAGTGTACTGAGGCCAATAGTATGCAAGATCATGCACTAAGATCCCACCATCACGATTCACTACGGCTCCACGAATTACACCATTAGGGTTATTAGGTGAGGTCACAAGCTCAACATAAGGCTCATCCTTATCGAACCCATGTGCATCTCCTCCCCATTTGTACAACCCCGACTTAACCAAATCCATAATCTCCGCATAAGACTGCATTTACAAATTTCATTTTTATATCAAACTATGCAAAGAATAATCTTTTTTTGATGTAAAGCGTTGGGAAATATCATATATAGTAGTATCATATCATACCGAATAATAAGGAGCAGCGGAAACAACATTGATCGGTTTAGCTTGATCATGTGATGTGACCGCGTAAAGCACTGCTTGTAAAAGCTGGCTTGACCCAGTCCCGACCACAATGGAGTAACCATCAGTTACCGCATTTCCTACCGCGCCATGCAAACTCTTGATGGATTCCTCGAGTTTTGGTTCGAGAAACCAACAAGGATTCTTAGGGTTTGAAAAGTAACTTAAAGATTCATACCCTTTAAACACAACCGTACACTTGTCCCCTACACTTCTCCAAAATGGCTCATACATTGTTGGATCACCACTGTAAAAAAATGAATGTCATAAAATATCAACTTACTATTCATTAAAAAACAATTATGTTTAAAATTAAGACGTACTGGTCTAAATTGATAATTGCATCAGATGCTAGGTTTTTAGGAGCTCCTTCTGGGTTCTGCCACAAGTCTCCACCGTTGGTTGTCGCCGGTGAGCGTCTAGTGCTGCGAACTTGATCAGTGCCACCCATTCTTTTCAATAAACTTGGTGAATAGTGACAGTATTTGGTGACGGCATTGGTTGTTTGATGGTTTATTTATAGTGTTAGATTAAGAATAGGGTTGCTTAAAGGCTTAAAGAATGCAAATAAATTAACAAACATTAAATAACTGAATATTCTTTTTTGACCCAAATAAAGGAATTTTACTCCAAATTTATGGAGTAAAAGTAGTGAAAAATTCAAGATTTATAATTTATGGTCGACCTTTAGATCAACATAATTTGGAAATTGATTTATTACGGTTCATTGATTTATTACCACTGAATTTTGTGTTGAATTTTGAACTAAGTTCAATAAAAGGGCTCAATGTGTAAAAGTATGTTTTTGATGTATTGTTTGAAATTTGAAGGTTGAGATTAGACTTGTTTTTAATGGAAATTATATCTATTATAAGTTTTGCTAATATGTGTTTATCATATACACGTTTGATAAATTAAATGCTAAAGTTTCAATTAATTAAATTAAATTTTAATTTATAGTACCTTAGAGGTTTAGTTGGTACTAGTTATATAATCCGTCCATGTACGAAGCTTTGGCATAAATTTTACTTAATGTGTTTTGATATAAGTCAGAATGCATGTACATCTAAATTTTTATTATGTGCATACAAATTGTATATCATCTGATTTAATAATACAATTGTTTAAGAAACTCAATTTATATGTTGTACATTACTATTTCGACATATTAAAGTCTGTTCGGGTGTATATACGGAGTTGTTAAATAAGATTTTTCGATAACTATATAAAATCTTTTATATGTATGTAATTATAAACTTATAATACCCATGCATATGCGGGTTTTGCATAAAATTTTCATTATGCATTAATATCGATTAATATTTTGTATATATTTTTATTCAATGAAAATTTTGACTTCGTCTAACTATCATTGTGTTGAGGTTGATATTGTTTAAAATTCACTATTGATACAATGATTTAGACATTATGCATGTTTAATAACACGTAATAACTCTTAAAAAAAATAATTTTTTAAATATCCTTATTTAAAGTTTAAAGAGTAATTACATGCGTAGATTAAACTTAAAGAAGAATAACATGAGTTGTTATAGGATTATTTAGAACGGATGAGTTTTTTGCTGTTTAGGTTATCAGGAGATCGCAAATATACAATGTTACAGTTTTTGGCACAATAATTTGTATGAATTAAAATGACCGGAGAATAAAAGCGGATGCTAGAATGTTAAAGTTTGATGACGAAGAGCGGTATAGATATATAGTTCCTTTTATCTTATACGTCGATGAGGCAATGTTATCAAGTTCTCGGGCACGGTTGTTTATTGATTGATGACTATGACATGATCGAGGTCTTAGAGTGTACCCTTCAACGCTCCAATCTCACATGTAGATGCTTGAGGGTATGGGGCACTCGTAGGTAGGGTACGTCGGTACGACAAGCAAACCATTGCTCTTGTGATCTTTTGGTTTTTATACCAGTTCCTTACTCTTGTGACATCTCAACAATACACCATTTTAGTTCATACCGATAAACTTGTTACACCTGGGATCAAGTCTATATATTATGAGATAGCAGTGGATTGTCGTTTATTCTTAAAAAGTAAATGGAGATGCATTTATTTTTGCAGGTGCACCTGAAATGTGTGATTTTATTTATTTTTTTCATTACAAAAGTGCTTGCGAATATTTTTTTCAATAACAAATAAATATGTATGACAAAGAAACATATTAAATGTCTTTGCAGAAAGGTTTGTAAAGCTGCAATATTCAACATTTAAGCTAGGCAATCACTTTTGATACAAAAAATGTATATCTTAGAGAATTTATATGCTATGTTTTAAGCTAGTAATACATTTCTTTATTCTTATCTTTATCTTTAGTGTGGTTTTGGTATGCAATTTACTAGTTCAGATATATGAATGTAACATTTATCAACGACTTAAGGTATTTAGTTAATTAGCTAATTGAATTAATCTTAAGGCAAATCGCGTAAAAGTGTCAACTTTATCTGTGATTCAATTTAAGGTCTTTCACTTTTTTATCCGATTTAGTGTACCAAACTTTTTTGATTATGAACGTAAGGCTACTAGCGGGTTTCAAGTCACTTGCCGGTTACCAAATTTTCCGACGACCTTTTCGATGACCCACCACCACCACCTTCATTTATCACCACCACCACCATAAGTCCATAACCCACCACCAATACATTCATTTATCACCACAACCACCATAATCCACCACCACAACCACCATCTATCACCACCACAATGGATACTTTGAGATCTGGTGCTTACGGTCAGATTTTTAGACCTGATAATTTTGTCTTTGGTCAATCTGGTGCTGGTAATAATTGGGCTAAAGGTAATATTTGAAAATGTGATTTGCTATATATGAACAGATGTTGAATAAACTATTTTTGTTTTATACTTAGATTGAAGCCAAACATGTATCTTTTGAGTTGTGGTGCCAACTCTGATTCAGTCTCCTAAGTGTTTCATATATGTTTGGTTCATATAACGTAGTGGTTCTTAGCCAAACGCAAATCATTTGTGTTCAAGCAGTCTGTACTCTGTACTCTGCAAATCATTTTATGTTTTTCACTTTCCTTGTTTGTTATATACATGAGTCGTCAAACCTCAGTTGTGGTGGTGATAGATGGTGGTTGCGGTTTTGGATTATGGTGGTTGTGGTGGTAAATGAAGGTATTGGTGGTGGGTCATCGGAAAGGTCGTCGGAAAATTTGGTAACCGGCTAAGTGACTTGGAAACCCGTAGTGGTCTTACATTCAATCGAAAAAAGTTTGGTACACTAAATTGGGATAAAAAGTTAGTCACTTAAATTGAAATTGGGTATAAGTTGGATGCACTTTTATGCGATTTTCTTAATCTTAATGATATATGCAATGATCAACAATGATATGATACTCTACTATCTGTATAGAAAGGATGTAGAATTATTTTTATTCATTCCATTATTAGAAATTATTGATATGATACTCTATCATGTGTATTGTGTAGAGATTTATTGATTATTTAGAACAGATAAATTATTAGGTTCAACTCACTTGTACTAATTAATTATGTTCTTTATATCCATTCTACATAACTAGACGAGTACCCGTGCATAGCAACGGGATTTTATAGCGACAGATCGTTTAGTGATAAAAAAAGTTTATGGGTTATAAACGAAAAAGAATAAAAGTTTGAAGATTTGGGGATTAAACATAATGTTTTGAAACCCGGTTCGACCCGGGTGGTTCAACCGGTTGAACCGTTCCGATCGAAAAACGGGTCGATTTAAACCGAGTCAACCCGATGGATTGGGTCGAAAACGGGGTCAACCCGCCGGGTTTGAAGTGTCCCGGGTCAACCCGGTTTTCGATGTGTATTAATAGTTTTCTTTTGAAATATATGTTTTCAACATTTATTTTTTTTAGTTTCAACTTTTCACTTTTTACTTTTTGGTTTTTCCTTTATATATAGAATAGCAGGGTACAGCACGTTTCGGCGGCGGGTACCCTCAGACGATTAACCGGATAAATAGATATCGATGAGACCTAATTCCATCAGTTTTTATCGGTTTCAACGGGTTCTCTCTGGTTCGTTTTCGGATGGCTTTTATTTGTTAGCCGAACCGGTGGTGACAACGGTTCCTGGTTGAACCCTTTGTCCGGTCTGATTTTCAAAACTATATATACCATCAACTTATTAACTTGTATGAAGCTTTGTGTGTTTTATTAATTTGTATAATAACATGTATTTTTCATTTTAGGGTGTTTTAAAAATAACATTAATTAGTGTGTTTAATTATTTTATATTTTGGATTATGTTGTAGCTTGTTTAAATTGTACATTGTGAAAATTTTATTGTACTTTTTAATAAGGGGTGTTTTAATTGGTTGTTTTTAATTTGGTCGATATGTTTAATTGGTTGTACAATGTGAATAAATTATTATACTTTTAAGTAATGGAGTGTTTTAATAAGAGTATTAATTATACTATGCATTTCTCTCACCTTTGACTTTCAAGATTTCACTTTTTAAGGTTTGACCATACACTCTTTATATGTAGTATAGATAATACAATGACATTATCTTAACTAGCAAATTAGCCGTGCTACGCGACGGGGTTTAAACTTAGTGGTGTTTAAAACGGAAGTTGTTAGTGTAATGTGTTTTCGTATCTCATTCATTAAACCGGATAATATATATATAGAGGCTATAAACTCTAGCAAGTGATACTCGGGCTTTAGCCCATACAAACTATAACTGGGCTATGATAAAATACGACTAACACTCCCTCGCAGTTTGAGCGGGAGGAAACCGGATACTCAAACTGGTTCGAAACTCCTCAAACAAAGCGGAAGGTAAGCCTTTGGTGAAAATATCCGCATACTGATAACGTGAGGGAACATGAAGAACTCTAACTTGACCAACAGCAACCAAATCCCGAGTAAAATAAATATCAATCTCTATATGCTTCGTACGTTGATGCTGAACCAGATTAGAAGATAAATATACAGCACTGACGTTATCACAATAGACAAGCGTAGCGGAAGACAAAGTGGTATGTAGCTCACGTAAGAGGTTTCTCAACCAACAGGTTTCAGCAACAGCATTGGCAACACCACGATACTTTGCCTATGTGCTAGAACGAGAAATCGTCGGTTAACGCTTAGAGGACCACGAGAGTAAGTTGTTGCCAAGAAATACACAATAACCAGAAGTCGATCTCCGTTGATAGGCCAACAAGCCCAATCAACATCCGAATAAGCAACCAATGAGGAAATAAAATATGAAAACAACTGTAACCCATAGTCTAAAGTAACCCGGTCATACCTCAAAATCCGCTTAAGTGCCGAGAAATGAGGCTCCCGTGGATAATGCATATAGAGACAAACCTGCTGCCCTGCATAAAAAATATCAGGGCGTGTAAAAATAAGATATTGAAGAGAACTCGCAAGACTCTTATATAATGTCCGATCAGAAACCGGATCACCATAATCACCCGAATTAGACTCAGTATCTACAGGAGTCCGACTGGAGTTACAACCAACCATATGAGCTCGCTCAAGAATCTCAGTAGCATACTTACGCTGAGATAAAAACATCCCTGAAAAATCACGCGTAACAGAGATACCCGAAAAGTAATTAAGAGAAGCCAAATGCGTCATTGAGAATTCCTAATGTAAAGAAGCAAGAATCTGCTGTAAAGCAAATGGAACAGGTTTTGTAGTAAAATATTGAACAGTGATCGTGAGAGGGTTTGATATTAAAGCAACAGTGATCTGGGTTGTAGTAGCAGTAGGGAACAAGTCACCACAATAACAATCCAACACCAATAGAGACTTTAAAGCTTGATAAACAAATAACGACTAGAAACTTTAATCAATCAGCAACGATCAATCCAACAGCAACAGAAACTTGAAAACTTGATAATCCAACATCAACATAAACTTGAAAACTTCATGAACAAAGCGACTGGTTATCAAACTGAACCAACGATCGTTGTTAACAAACAAATAGGTCAACTGGTTATCACGTAAACAAACAATCGACTAAGCCTGAACAAAGGAAAATAAGAACATAAGCAAAGAGAAAACACAATGATCGACTGAAGAGCAGTCGTGTATTTAGGGTTGTAAGGATCGAATTGTTGATACCATGTAAGTGTAATGTGTTTTCGTATCTCATTCATTAAACCGAATAATACATATATAGGCTATAAACCCTAACAAGTGATACTCGAGCCTTAGACCATACAAACTATAATTGGGCTACACGACTAACAAAAGTATCACTTTTTTACACCGAATAACATGAAATATGTCAATTCATGTAACGATATCATGATGCTTGAACATTGTGACCACCGCATAAAACTACAAAACACAAAAATACATATAATGCCCTTTAGATTCCTAACGTATGCATACATTTTTAAGGGTATTTAACATTTTTCCTGAATTCAATGTATCAAAGTTAATATTTTTGTAGGATTTTTTACTTTTTGAAATAGGTTACGATTCACTATTTTGAGTAAGGATCAAATAAGAAATAAAAGTAAAATGAGAAGGATGAGAAATAATCGCGTACGACATTTCGGATCGTTCTGAAAGCGAGATCATCTCATGAAATTCTCCTTCTTTATTTGAAATGTGTGACTGAAAACATTTCTTATTTTTCTTAGTCTTCTTAGTAGATCCATTCCCATTTTATTTTAGCTTAAATAATACACCATATTATTTATTTCAAGTGAAAAAATAACCGATGGCATCTCTCAGAAATTGTCAAGAAAACATTGAAAAACTTTACATTGTACACAAAATTAAGGCTGATACCTCAAATCGAGAAATAAAAAGTTGAATACTATTAATTTAAATCGACCGAAGATTAACACCTTTTTATACAATTTGCACTCTATAAAACATCAACTTAATTTATGTAATACACAAAAGGTGAAAACATAAGGTAAATTCGAAAATATATATACCTCTTCTGTCCCAAGCTAAACTAGCTAAATGGTATTCATAATTTATTGGACTTGTACAAAAAGCAGATTGAAAACGATATATCGTATACGATCAATGTATTTTCCAAAATACATGGATGCTTTACCAAATGGCGCGAGCAATCAAACATTGATGTACATACCAAATACAGATTATACTTTCCAAAAGGTACACAAAGCGAGATTTCGTAGATAAAAATTACAGCTTACAACAATTGTGCTAACAAATACACGCCTGATCTAGTTAGTCTCTTTGCTTATCCTTTTTTCTTCCGCATATCACAAATTCCAAATTCTTTAATACAAAACAGTTGGTTAAAATGACTCTCATACAAGTCTTAGTTCATATTCACCAGCCATTGTTATATAGCGCACCCATGGAAGAGCTTGGTAACCGCTTTTTTCGAGTACTTTTAGGTAACGAACCTGCAAAATTCGACACACATGTACATTTTTACGGCGAGACGGATCAAATACTCTTGTAAATCTTTGTCTTTATAGACGGTTATCAGCCAGGTATGCGACCCAAGATATTTCATAAAGCATTTACAAAAAAAGATCTTATTCATTTGGCAGCTAATAAGCATTTACAAAAAACACAGCTTAACCATTAGCAACTTTAGGAAGTGAGAAACTCACCTGTATTCCCGAAACCGTAAAATACGGTATCTCAAACTTAACACGAATAGGAGCTTTTCTCTCGGGAACTGCTTCTTCGTCTGTTATGCTGGGAAGATTAAACTCTGCTCTCAGCATGTATTCCTGAAAAGTTAAAGCAAAAAAGAGAGGTGAACAGATGTTTTGAGGATATAAAAGAGGAACTATATTTGTGGGATAATTATACGAGATGAGGTAAAACAAAATTGCTACCTTTCCACCTGGAAACGATTTTATTTTCCAGGATAGTGCATCGCTTTCTGGTGCATAGACAGCTGATCCCATTGAAGTCCGTATCTCGGGTTAATAGCATCACCAGGAACAGGCAATTCAATTTCAACATTTGTTGCAGTGCTGCAAAGTCAATATTTTATTCAGATATTTGGGATTGCATATTTAGGGTGCATATTCGTTTTTTTTTTTTAGTATTTTCTATTTCACATGTTTCCATTTAACCCGTTAGGAACAAAACATAACCGTCGACCCATTCATATGTAAATGGCGCGAAATTGTTCATGTCCAATATTTATCTATTGTATGGTTCTTCATATTATTATGGAAAAACTATTTACCTGCGCTCCTTGAATTGGCTCCGAGCTTTTACCGTAATTTCCACACGGCTTTTTGAATGTCTTTCTACGTGAGCTTCTACCCATATGAGAGGCTTTACCTGAAAAAAAAACCGTTCATATCTATATAAATCAAGCTAAGGCGAAGAGCCGAAGAGTTTGTCGTAGAAATATAAGAATTGTGAGATCAACCTGAGTACTAAGTCGATATGTCATGAGGTCAAAAGCTCCATCAGGAGGGACAAATGATATCGTCCGATCATTTTCAAAACGGGCCAACCGCACACATCTACACCAAGTTTGTACATTGGCTGAAAACCATATAGAATATACCCATATATGTGTGGTAGATGTGACAGGTAACGCTTTATGCAGGTCACAGCGAGTCGTGTCAATTGGGTTTACCAGCAATCACTTTTTCAAACCCTTTAATAGATATTCTAATGCATTAATGTGATTAAAAACGATATATTACAGCAAAAGATTTATAGTAAAGCCACTTTCGCTAACTTTAAACCCGTTTGACATGTTTCCTTTGCAGCTAAACTTTATAGCGCTACCCATTTGACCCTTAGACATAAAACATAACCCAAATTGACCCATTCATATGTTGAGTAGTTAAAGTTGCCACCTCTAATATGCAGAATACCATTTTCCCAATTTAACCGGTCACAAAGATAATGTTATCTTAAGGCACTTCTTGCAATATAATAATGACGACTGGGAGAATTATTTGATACAGAAGGTTGGAAACATACTGATGGAACTTGATGTCATCCAAGTCGATGGCTTTTCCTTTAGTAGTTCGACCTTGTGCCTCCAGTAAAACTCTATCATTTAGACCAAGCTTACATTCAGGCATACCACTGCAAGCAATAAAGATCATGATTATTCCGTAGTTATAATAATAAATAATTAGTCAACTACTTCCTTGACGTAAGATACATTTCTAACGACTTTATAACATGTATAAGACCAGAAGTCTGGAATATTCAGATATTGACTAGGTTGTATGTCACCCAAGGCTATGGATTATTGTCTTATTGATCTCTAGAAGGCTACAACCAAATAACCCAAAACAATAGGGAGTCGATTAAGAAGTAGATGTATTAAATCTGCATTAACTTTAACCGTTTATTTTGTAACAGGACAACTAGAGCAAACTTATAAATGTTTTATATTTCCCTCATTCCACAATATGTAAACATGTCTAAAACTCTTCGCACATTCCTAAGCAAGAAAACGGATCTTAGATCACAGCTCATTGTTTAACTAACTAATCCGCTTCAAATCCATTTTGGTTATGGATGAAATAAGATGATCAATAATATGATGTCATATTTGTAAGACAGCGTATATTGTCATTTTACACAACTCATTTCAGTATCCTTTTTTTTAAAAAAAATCCCATGTCGCTGGTGTTACAACTTTTAGCATTCTTTTCTAAGTTGGGGAAACGTGCTCGATGAGGTTCGCTTTCTATAAATATTTTACTATAACCTTAAGTATTCATGCAAATTCAGTTAGTGTGTATTCATGAAACAGTTGCAGCTAGTTTTTTGATAAAATATTATAGATGGGGAGAAAATTTAGTTAAATTTGCAGTAATTCACCTCAAATACGTTCGCATTTTCAATGCTCCAACAACTTCTGACCTGACTATCTGCCCATTACTGTTGACAAGTATATTCACATTCTCCACAACATCCAAAAATACCTAAACAAGACAAAAAGAAACTATATTATTCGTAATCAGATCACGGTAATCACCAAACCAAATCCCAAAAGAAAACCTACTTCATTCTTTTTGTAATTTATTCCTTCACTACGCCACGACACAGCATTTGTTACAGCCATCGGTGGCTTTTGTGAAACTTCCATTCTATATGCATCAGTCTTGATAAACTCGCTAAGAATATTAGCTTCAGTGAATTGAGGATAACCAAAGTCCATCATTTCGTCAAGCAACTCATACTGCATGAGACCATAAGCTATCAGTAAACTTGTTTCCTTACGATTATGCGAACAAATATTGTTAAATGTTCATACCACTACAACAAAGTTATCTCTAAGTGATTCCTCTTCCAACTCCTCGAAGTAATGCTTAAAAACCTGTTACCAATAGCGATAATGATCTGATAACTATCTAAAACCATATATGTGGTACAGAAGTATTCACGGGACCAAAACCAAATAGTACTTACATCAACAAGACGATGTAGAAATAAGAGAAGACTGGCTGCATTACAGTTCTGCCTCGTAGCAGTCATTAAATATACATTGTTATGTTGTATGAACATATATGTGACACCATTATCATACACAACTGGATCTTGTGTATCTGAATCACCCTGAAGTTCATCAAAAAAGGAAAATATAATTTCATAACATGTTATATTCGTACTTTTTTTATTAGCAGAACGTTATATTCAGATTCATGTTACATAACTCTATTAAAAACCGAACAGAAATATGAAACTGCTGCAAACAAAATTAAACAGAACAGAATTTCATCCAAATCTTATTGGTTTAACGACACGTAGTTAGCTCAATCAACCTACTTCAAAGATTTTCAAACAAAATTTCACACTTAATGAGCTTATTTCATGACCTAAAGTTTGTTATACTTCTATTTCACTTGTCTAAATCTTTAACTACAATAAACAACATGGAAATTTTAGCTTTATCAACCTGCTTTAGGACCTGAATTTTGCTCTATTTAACTTGTTCAAATTATTAACTACGCTAAATGACACGAAAATTAATCAAATAAAACAAGGAAACGAATAGGTAGTGAACTCAAACAGAATCTCATTCTAATCCTACTAATATAACGTAACCTGTTACCTACCTACAAACTCAATCAACATACTTCATGAACTAAATGTTGTTACAAATAACACGCAAAATCCCTTGACGCGTCTTTGGTTAATGCAACCGAGCCATAATCTTTAATTGATTCTTCAAACCTCTCCTTATCCTGCTCCATTATGAAGAAACTTAAAAGCTTAACTTTTGATTATTCCTTAATCAGTCACTTTTGATTAAAAAAAAGTGTGATAAATTATGTTATATAATAATACGCAAATTAACCGAAGCAAATCCGAAGTCAATTCAGTCACATTTTCATTCAAATCACTTATAAATAACATAATCAGGAATACGAGTATATTGGCTTA
The DNA here is from genome assembly GCA_022545495.1 of Chrysanthemum lavandulifolium. Lineage (NCBI taxonomy): Eukaryota > Viridiplantae > Streptophyta > Magnoliopsida > Asterales > Asteraceae > Chrysanthemum > Chrysanthemum lavandulifolium. Next base: position 33,866,350 of record CM040241.1, on the reverse strand, counting down.
ACTAACATATTCTTGATGAAGTAAATAACTTAACTACATGTACGAAAATCTTAGCTTAACTAAAATACTTCATAAACCTAAATTCTGTTACAAATCAACCGAAAACGAAAGCGTAACGAATCAGAAGTCAATTCAAACGCATTTTCATTAAAATCACGTTAGACTAACATCACCTAACTACAATTCTGTTACAAATATAGCTTATAATAACATGATATACGGACATCTATATGTTTCAACAAAACTTAAGTACGAAAACGAAACAAATCTGAGTCAATTCAGTCACATTTTCATTCAAGTCACCAATAAATAACTTAATAACATGAACATCAAATTGAACTAATAAAACTTAATCAGCATAATTCATGAACTACATTATGTTACAACTAACTCGCAAATCAAGCGAAAGTAAACGAAGTCAATTCAGTCACATTTTCACTCAAATCACTTATAAATAACTTAACTAACATATACTTTATAAACTAAATTCTGTTACAAATAACTCGAAAATTAACCGAAACGAATCAGAATCAATTCAGTCACATTTTCATTCAAATCAGTTATAAATAACTTAACTAACTAACATTATATACTTGATGAACTAAATTCTGTTACAACTAACTATCTCGAAAATCAAGCGAAAAGAAACGCGAAACTAAATTCTGTTACAACTAACTCGAAAATTAACCGAAAACCAAAATTCAGTCACATTTTCACTTAAATCAGTTCTAAATAACTTACCTAACATATACTTTATAAACTAAATTCTGTTACAACTAACTCGAAAATCAATCAAAACTAAACTCTGTTATGAATAACACGTAAATTAACCGAAACAAATCAGAGTCAATTCAGTCACATTTTCATTCAAATCACTTATAAATAACTTAACTAACATTATATACTTTATAAACTAAATTCTGTTACAACTAACTCCAAAATCAAGCGAAAAGAAACGCAAAACTAAATTCTGTTACAACTATCTCGCAAATTAACCGAAACGAATCCGAACTCAATTCAGCCACATTTTCGTTCAAATCACTAATAAATAACTTAATAGCATGATATACGAACATCTAACTGAACTAAATTCTGTTACAACTTACTCAAAAATTAGCCAAAACTAATCCGAAGTCAATTCAGTCACATTTTCACTCAAATCACTTATAAATAACGTAACTAACATATACTTTATAAACTAAATTCTGTTACAACTAACTAACTAACTCAAAAATCAAGCGAAAAGAAACACGATACTAAGTTCAGTCACATTTTCACTCAAATCAGTTATAAATAACTTAACTAACATTATATATACTTGATGAACTACATTCTGTTACAAATAGAACTTAATGATGATGAATTTATATGAATATATATATATATATATATATATATATATATATATATATATATATATATATATATATATATATATATATATATATATATATATATATATATATATATAATGAATACCTCTGTTTGGATGTAGTTAGTGAAGAAGCGTTCAACTTGAAGAGATGACACGTCACCACGGTAGTCACGCCACACGAGTACGGCCTTTGATGTCCAGTATGAACAGCGCTGAGGCTGCTCCTGCTGCCATTATCACTTGTTCTAAAACCAGATCTGTTTTTTGTTTTTATTAGTTTAAACTTTAAACTGAGATCTGCCAACTTAACTTTATGTTTGGCTAAGCTTATCATAAGCCGATTGGGGCTTATTTTTTATAAGCTCTGATTTTGTGACTTATTTTGAGACTTACGACATATAAGTTTATTTAAAAGTAAATGATGCCTCAAAACAAACCGTAAAATTAAAGTTTATAAAAATAAGCGAATTTCACGAATTTGGGCTTATTTTTATAAGCTCGATTTACGAACATTTTGAGACTTGTCGAACTTTTAGTTTATCATATCGTAATAAACTTATATGTAAACAAGTCTCAAATAAGCCAAAATCGAGCTTATAAAAATAAGCCTAAATCGAATGATAAATAAACTTAGCCAAACATGCATTAAGTAGTTTAGAGAAAGGTTATAAAGAACGCGTGTCTAGCCGGCATGATAAGCCTCGCGTCTTTGCAGCTAAGGTGAAGCTTTTGCGTTTATAAGGGCATAAAATATGAAAATATTTATATATTCATGTCATAATTCATATATATTAAGTTTACAAAAACATGTGGCGTAAAGGCGCGTAAAGCAGCTCAGCGCCTTTCTGGCGCCTTTAGAGCGATGGTTGAGAGACATGTGAGTTGTAAACTTGTAATGATGTTGTTGACGTCATTACAATTTATGATAGTGCTAAGTTGAAGGGTGATTTAGGTTTCTTGATATGAATTATAATCGGTATGGGTGCTAGTACAGGGTGAATTGGTAATGGAGCGTATGATGAAATGGATCGTCCCATTAATGAATTTCAAAGTCATTAACATCTATTATACTTGTGTTCAGCTAAGGTGATATGTGTTCTGTTTATATATAACATAAACCATAATTTTTATCTTATTTTGATACTTATGGGCCAATATAACATTGTCATACTTTTGTAGCTTATTTTGTCACTTATGGGCTTATATAACATTGTCAATGTTATATAAGCTTATACGTGTCAAAATAAGCCACAAAATTGTGTCTTATGTTATATAAGCTCATATGTGTCAAAATAAACCGAACACATATAAGCTTACTCAAACACCTCTTAAATAGTTGTATTGTGTATAAATAATGTTTTAACAGGTTGTTGAGTGTGCAAATCAAAACCTCATGTGTGCAAATCATCTCCCATAAACAAAGCTCCACCCGGATGAGGGCCTTAGATATGGATTTTTAGCCCCACGGCGAAACCTTATGAAAAAGGCCGAACCTGACCCCGTTAAGGCCAAGATTCTCAGAATACTCATAAATCTTGTGAAACATGATTTACGAGTACCGGTGTATTATACGCCGAAAAGACATATATATGAGTAAACGAGATCATTTTGTCCACGTGAGAAACTCGAAGCCTAGAAACTCGAGGGAGAAACTCGATCTAGAGACTCGAAGCTTTTAAGAAATTCGAAGCTTTTGAGAAACTCGAAGCTTTCTTCAACTTTATCCAAAGTCGAAGAGTTAAGAAAGTCGAAGCCTTCTTTGAGTTAATCCAAACTCGAAGACTAGGGTTCTATGTACCAAGTCGAATGTCGAGGGTTTTAGCTAGAAACTCATATTATGAGGGTTTTAACTAGAAAGTCGAAGATCTTCAAGCTCGTCCAAACTCGAAGAAACTCAAACTTTCAACCACGTTTAATCCAATAATAACCACTAATCCAAGTGATTTTTATCCGTTCTTTTTGCCAAAAACCACTTACCTTCACAAAACCTTTAATAAAATAAACAACTACTTGATAACAAAAATGTAAAGATTGAAACTTTTTAATCAAAACATACACAGTTTTGTATAAAAACATTTTGACACAAAAACTCAAACAAAAAACGATCTTTAAGCAACACAAAGACTCCTAAATCATTGTTAGGAATTAGGCGATTGATACCAATTGTAGGATCTTATATCTATCAACTCAACACACTATATGAAGCTCGGATGGTGATGAAGAAAGAGACAGTATGAGGAGAAAAAGAGAACTATTATTTAGCATAAACCAACACCCAAAATACACTTTCTATCCTAACCTTCTATCCTTGTCCCTAGCATGACACACTTACAAAGGAGGATATGGGTTCATTTTATAACTAAGGAACCCTTACAAGGTTTTACATGTTGAGCGATGTGGGATAGGATAGAGTATTTGGTAAACTAAGATAACATACGGTTTGTTACACCTTACTTAAACCGTGTTCTATCGTTATCAATCTATTACATAACACAGTTCCTAAAGCGAGAATGACCATCACTTTCTTTAATGCTAACAATTATGTTTTCAGAATTTCATGTTTTACGGATAAGCAGAAATGCGTTCTATGAAAAATGAAACAAGTGTAAAAAAAGGTCTTAGATTACGGGCGTTTCAAATGTTGAAGTAGAAGTACTTGTCGTTTTGTGCTTAATAGGAAAGTAATGGTCTTATAACCATGTTCGAACAAGTTAAACCCCCAAATGTCTTTGTAAAGTGATGTATTTTGGACACTCAAATGTTTTTAATTAAGGTTTTCAGTTTTGTTGTGTATTTGATTGTGTTAAGTATAAGTATTGTAAAATGCGTAAAAAGGGGTGCTTGGGTTAAAACTCATGTTCTAGTGAAGTAGACTTCCACGAGGTTTATTCGTGAAATTTTGTACATAAACTTAAAATATATGATGTATGAAGTATGTTTTTAAAGTTTGAACAATTAAAGAGTCGTGTAAGTACCGTTTTTGGAAAATATGGAAATGCTTATTAGAAAGTCTATATGGCGTATAGTCCTATACAACGTATATACTTCCTTTTAGGGATGGAAAAAAAACCATATCTGATGGGGACCCGATCCCCAAACCCAATTTGACTGTGGAATCTCCGATTTGATCGGGGATGGGAAATCCCCGAATTACGTAATTGGGTATGGGGATAACATCAATCCCCAAACCCGAACTCGACCTCGATCTTTTAATGTATAAATATATGAAAATTTTATGTGTAGTCATACAATATATACTTTTTTATGTATATTTATATGAGCATTGACATGTAATGTATATGCATATGTAATATTTAAGTGATTCATTAGCTTAAAAAGTATAAACAATTAACCACTAATTATTATATAATATGTACTATTTAACTATTGTTTTGTCTAAATACTACATTCAATTCACATTATTCTTTGTTCAAAAAAAAAAAAAAAAAATCACATTATTCTTAGATTATATGTGTTGTTTCAATAACTTACAATGCTTTAAAGTTGGATTAACATTGTTACTAATTTAAGTATGTGTGATTTCCGTTTCTTGAGACACTAAATTGGATTAACATTGTTACTAATTTAAGAATGTGTGATGTCCGTTTCTTGGGAAACTTTATGGTCAAATTCGTTATATTTTCAATGAGTTCTTGTATTTTTATATTTTCTTGATAAGGATAGAGAATCCCCGAATCCTCGCGGGGATCCCCGATCCCTGATAGGGATGGGGATGTAAAACTATTCTCCGATAGGGATGGGGACACGAATGGGGATGGAAGTAGGAAACGGGGATGGGGATGGAAGATGCAATCCCCGAAATTTCCCGACCCGTTGCCAACCCTGTATATATACCCGTTAATTAGTTTTTACTCTTATGCATCTTATAAGAGGAAAATAAAAGTTTCTTGTAACTAATTTATAGGGGCTAAATATGACATAGACACAAAGTTGAAGTCTTTTAGTTGCACGAGTAATCGTTATATAAGGGCTAAGTAAGCAAACTAGAATCATGCATATATATAGGGGAAACGTAATTTTTAGGTTTAACATCCATATTATTCATTCACCGATTAACCAAACCCTAAAATTCCAAGTTGGAAAACACATGGAACAACTGCAACAAAACTAATAGTTGATATAGGAGAAAACTGATTAGTAAAGTTCCTTCGTTTTCTTTGTTCTTTTTTCATAGCTAGAGTTTCAAATGGGAGATCTTCCTCTTGATATACATGAGCAGATACTCGTAAGGTCAAAAGTAAAGGATCTCTTACGATACAAGTCCGTATGCAACTCATGGTATTCTTTAATATCAAGTCGTCGTTTTGTTGATTCTCATCGTAACTACAATAATGAAATTCGACATACAAGGATTGTTAAGGCCGGTCAAAGAGTAGACTTGATTATAAGTGTAGTATTGTTGGTTCTTCAATGGTCTAGTATGCATACGTTTTGATGAAGACCGGTTGTTAGTTGTTAATCCATCAACTCATCAGGTGATAAAACTAAAAAGTCCCACCATAATAGATTCTTTTCCTCACATTAGTTTTGGCTATGATTCATCCATAGATGATTACAAGGTTGTAGTTGGGCACAGACGTAATTTTAACAACAAATATTGTTTTCGAGTCTTAACTTTGGGAACTAACGTATGGAGATCAATTGTTAGAGAATTGGACTATTTATATATGGACATGGATAGTGTCTTATGCAATGGGGCGATTTACAGGTTTGTGAAAGATCGAAACAACAAGCTAATCATTGTTTCTTTTGATCTATCAAAGAAGTTTTAAAAATCCCGCCCGCCTACGACCATTTGACAATTTCGATGGACAATGCGGATAGGACTAATAAAGACCGTCTATGCATCTTCGGGAAGCCCAACTCCTACAACCAACGTGAGTTATGGATGATGAAAACTACAATGTACAAGAGTCGAGTCAATATGGGAACAAATGCTATCATGCCACCTTTGATGATTCTCCGCACCAAGCAATGATGGATTACAATCCACCCAACGCTTTATCTGGTCATACTCATATATGGATGTTGAAGAAGATTCGGTGCTTGTTTATTTGTGCAAAGGGTTAAATCTCGGTGGTGAGGATCATCATATCGATTATCTACAATTTCGGAATGTTATTATAAATATAATAAACATGTATTTGTTGAGAGCCTTGTATCTCCCCTTAGTATGGGTAATGACAATGGTAATCGTAATGAGGGGAGACTCAAGCGAAAATGCAAGACATCTAAGGGTGAAAAATGCGGACGCCAAAGACGGATCTACAAGAGGTAGCTAGCACCAAGTGGAACAAAAAAAGAACAAACACATGGAGGTAATCGAGAGCTTTACCAAATAAAACGAATAGTTGTCATGTTATCTCATTATTTACTTTTACTTGTAACATACAGTAATATTTTGCAATCACTCATAAAATTCCATTTAATTTATCAGTTGATTAAGTGTGATGAAAGAGTCTTAAAACGTTTTCTCTTGGCATTGTGTTCCCATCTATTGTTGGGGTCTTATGGTTCTGTTTTAGGTCGGGTTAACACTCAACAATGTGTCATCATTTGCTTCGTTTGCCCAGGAATTGATCGAGATGTCCGTAACAGTTTTGCCTGCTTTCATTGGTCTTGGGTTAGGTGAATGTATTATCGACAAGCACTAGAAAAAGAAATATTGCCCAACAGCTATGCACGACCTAGATAAATTAACAACATACGCACAACCTAAAATCTACTAAGTGTGTTTAAAAAGAGTAAATGAGCTTCTGTTAGTAATTTAAGGGACAAGACAGTATATACAGATAAGATAAACTACACTAAAAAGGTTCAGAACATCTATCGTGCAAATCATAAGAACCAAAGCGCAGACATCATACTTGACAATTGAACAATAAAGACTCGCGCCAAATACATTCCATAAAAACCAATCACGATATCAAACAACGACTCATGCATTCAGAAAGACATAATAATATTTACATACCTTTTCGTCAGGTTATTGGTCACATCCACACCAATTACACACTCTAAGTTTCATCACAGTTTTACTAGTCTTACTCCACTATAAAAAAAAACCTAGAAAAAGAAAATTAAGAAAACTTTCCTGCAACTAAACGCACCCTAAATGTAATCCTTTGTTTCACAAATGTCAATATTAAAATGAGTTAAAATGTTCGGACTTTAGACACGTCTTTGGTATTTAAAATACATATAAGTGTTTGCTCCTATTGAACGGTCGTCATCCTACCATCCACAGAAAAGAGTTGTCGAGCAAATTGGGCAAAGCACAGAGCCGATCTTAAACGCCTACCTAATGAAGCAGGTCCGCGATCCTACCCGGCTGGGCGGTCCTGCTTCTATTTGGGTTTCATAAGTCGTTGAAACTTAATCATGAAACATATGCATGAAAACTGCAACGCTATACCACAATGTGTTGGTATAGATGCTATTACTATATATACTAAAAGCCGTTGAACACTGTTTGCAAAGCAATCATTAATTGCTAAGTTTCACAACTTGGCAAAAATAGTCTTTGAGGTTTAAGTGTCGTTGCAAAGTAAGTCCTGTAGTATTAGTTGCTATCTATAGCAATTTGGCAAAAATAGTCCCTAAGGTTTAAGTGACGTTGCAAAGTAAGTCCTGTAGAATTAATTGCTATCTATAGCAACTTGGCAAAATTAGTCCCTAAGGTTTAAGTATCGTTACAAAGTAAGTCCTTTGAAGCCAATCCCGCTGCATCGCGCGGGTTTCCACACTCGTTACTTTAGTAATTGTTAAAATGTGAAAACTTAATTAAGATGAAGCAGGTATTTTTAGACGTGATAAAGGTTCCGTTACATATTTTTGCTTGATTTCTCATCGTGTTTCACATTTTTCGGTTTCTCGAGTTCTTTGTGTTTTCATCATATATCCTATACCAGCTACATTATGGGTTTTAATGTGATCATGATCGTTGGTTAATATATAAACTATCGTGACATCGAGTAATAATTTGAGTTTTGTAGACATACGTTTTATTATTATAGTTTGGATTTGACGAGTTTTTGGAGTGCTTAAATTATAATACAAATTGTGAAACTTTCAGTCAACCATTTTGACAAGTTTTCAAATGATACATTGTCCATTTTACTAGATGTGCAATGCCCCTCGATTATGTATTGTGTTTATTTTGAACATTTCGATCGACCATTGAAATTTTATGAAACTAAAGCAAACGAGGTAAGTATTTTTAGTAGCAAGAAGAGCTTTTTAGCTATAAACAAGCTATATTTAAGTAGTTGAAGTACACAATTATTATTATTCTAACAATTAAGTGTATTAAATTACAAACTTAAATAAAAAAAACAAATCTAGATTCTCCAAATACAAGAAAATGCACTAGAAATGATATCATAATGATATTTTAATGAATTATAATAATTAACTTTTTGGTGGTGGCGGCGGAAGTGGCTGTGGTGGTGAAAAAAAGAAAGGGAAAACCCAAGGTCGATGATGCGGTGGCGGCAGAGGTGATGGTGGCGGAGGTGGTGGTGGTGGTAGCGTTGGAGATGGTGTTGGTGTTGGCAGTGATCGAGGTTGAAAATGCAATGGGGGTGGTGGTGGAGGAAACACAAATACTGGAGAATGACTGAAATTTGGTTTTGGTGGTGGTGAATGGTTCTTTTTGTTCTTTTTACGTAAACTTTTACGTACTTGTAGTGTCGGCGATGCTGTAATGAAGGGTATATCACTTCGCGGTTGTTCAAGCTTAAATGCGGGCAATGTTGCTGCCCGCGATTTAAGCAACTGATTTCGACTTGAAGGAACATTTCCTATAAGAAAAATGCAAACCAAAAGAGTTTATTTTATTCTTTCTTAAAGAATATAAGTAGCAAGTAATTAGCATAAGAAGTAATAAAGTTACCTGAATGTGATTCGTATGGAGTAGCATTTGCATGAAAAGCATAATCAAGTATAAGAATCAAAAGCAATAGCTAATTGTTTCGCATGTAAAGTTATCTTCATTGCAATTGGTGACGGAACTTGACAATTTATTTTAGTAAGGGCCGAATTTATTTTGAGAAGACCGAATCAAAAATTTGTTTATAACCTTAACTAAATTTCTTCTAAAACTTCTTCTAAAACGTATAAGTAACAATAACCTTTACACAAGATGTCGTAAGTTTTAAAGAGACCGGGACCCTCTCCCGCTCTCAAAAAATTCCGCCCCTGATAGCAATAACTAGCTATTCATGTTTTGTTATTTTCAAAAGGTCATTTTATAGTAAATAAATTGTCATCACTTATGAGAGTGATGTCACACGTATGACTCATTCATAGTAAATAACTTCACACGTTACTTAAAAGGAAAAATCTCGTTAAAAGAGAAACATGATCCAATGAATGTTTATATATAGCTGCTAGTGGGAGTTAAGAACCGATTAACAAAAAGTAGCGAGTTACTCGCACGTTGCGGCGATAATTATGCGGCGATATTTCAAAATAAAATTTTTCGATATATTTTTGTTTATTATTAACTTTTTGACAATAAATTTATAAATATCTAGAATTTTATTTAGCTTTATCTTTTATTCGATTCGGCCGTTTAGGCGTCTTGTTTAGGCTCAAGCCTATTTTGTCCGTTTCCTGATCGGGCTTTAATATTTATATAATGTGTTTTATTATTTGTATTAGTGACATTCTTTGCAGAATCTTGCATGGCGTTGTGACGACAATCTACGAAATAAAATTTTCAAGTGAATCATGTATTTTAGTTTATTGTGTTCTTTTTGACAAAAAATTCTGGATTTCAAAATTTCGTTTAGAGCCGTGCCCGTTCAGACTCGAACTGTTTAGCTGCGCCGTTCGAGCTCAAACTCATTGGCATGTTGTCGTTCGGGCTTGAATATTATTTGTATAATATTGTTTGTATTAGTGACATTTAATGTAGAAATTGTGTTTAATTTGGTTGTACAACATGCTTGATAATTTGCATTTATTATGTTAGGGTGTTTAATAACCTTATTAATTATATTTATTGATCGATTAATTAATTGACTATATTAAATACCATTAGTGTTTTTTTTTTTTTTTTTTTTTTATGTGCATTAAAGTGGTGTACGCTATGCTTCTTATCTTGTCGTCTCGAAAATTATGTGCATTAAAGTATTGTACATTATGCTTATTTTCTTAATTATATGAATTACTAATTAGTAATTATAGTAACATGTGTAGGTTTATATCTTTAAGACTTCCTTTTATAGAAAATCCTAAATACATTATAATGTAGTATAGATTATAGTATAATTTCCAACCTCTTTCTTATGAATTCAAGATTAGTATAATCACTTAGAGTACAAGGTGTGGTAACCTAAAGTTAAGGTTTAACACTTGTCACGTCAGTGTCACATCAACTTTAACATTTCACCTTAACTCAACAAAAAAAAACACCTGTTATCATAACTTACCAAAGTTAAACCTCAACTCAAATATTTTCAAATTCAACCCCTAAACTAAAACAAATACTTCATTTGTTAAAAAAACATATCATTAATTCGTAAACATATTAAATACGAAATTAAAAAAAATGTTACAACGAAAAAAAATAATAAATAAAAAAACACACTGCAAACTAAACTACAACATAAAGGAAATGATGAAAATATAATCTAGTGACGAGGTTGCAAGTTATATTTTTTTTGTGATTCGGTCTTTTTCTTCATTGATCCAAGCCACAACGTTTGGATCTTTGCATGTAGCGTCAGTCATCAAACATTTCATCTCTTCCAACCTTGTGATCATTTCATCTTTTACTTGGGCCGCCCGGTACGCCGCTTGGGCGGTTTCCCATTTGATACGATACTCGGTTGTCATAGTCTTGGTGAATTGGCTTGACGAGATCGTTCCTCCGGTGCTCGCTCCCCCAGTACTTATCGTGCTCTCGGATCTGGCTTTCTTGGAAGCACGTTTTTTCCCCATGGGCGTGGTTGTTCATCGTGACCAAACAAAGCCTCGTTTGTTTAACAGGATATCGCGGTTAAATCAGCTGGATCCAAGCGTCCATTTCTTATGACTTCATAAAACCTCGAAGCCTCTCGAGAGCAAACATCGCGGTTGTGCCGTCACGATACATTTGTTTCGCCCATTTGAGGACATCCATCTCACTTTCCCGTTTCTCGGTTCCGTTGCGCGCGTTTATGTCTGCGTTGAACTTTGAGCAATCACGATTCAACGTTTTTCACTTGCTTGTTATTATATCCTTGTTGCGTCGTTGAAAAATGAGTCTATTGAACTCATTTTGACCCGATGCCAAAACGTATCATATCCGTGTGCGCGCGGCGGAAAAGCGGATCCTCCGTAGTGGCTACATAACACTTGGCAAGTTATTCTTCCTCTTTTGGTTGCCAACATCCAGGGACGTAGTTGAGATTTTCTTCATCCTCATCGATTAGTTCTGTTTCTTTGGCTTTTTTGGACTTTCGTTTACCACGACTTTTGGGCTTTGGAGGAGACGTGGGTGTTTCGGGAACCTCATGTGTTTCAGTTTGTGAATGTTGTGAATGTTGTGAGAATTGTATATTTTGGAACTTGGTGTTTAGTGTGTTTTGTTGACTTTGTTCCCAAAACAGAAATCGTTGATGTTGTAGGTATAGATCTTGGCTCGACAAGCCTAGTGGTTTAGGAAAAGAGATGTTGGGTGATGATGAACACGCGTTTGAGTTTGAAGATGAACCCGGATTTGAGGTATTCCACCCACCGAGAAGATTCATGAATGAATCATTGTTGATGTTGCCACCCGACATTGTATAAGATTGAGTAGCGGAAGTGTGAAAAAATGGTGTATTATTTGGGTATTTATTGTGGTAAAAAATGGTTTTGATTAAAAAAAAAAAAAAAAAAAAAAAAAAAAAACTAGCCGTTTAAAGCAGGGGAGGTTAAAGTGATTTTTACTTCTCCTTAATACAAAGTTAAGGCACTAACATCGCCTCATTAACGCGGCTTTGACGCCGCTGATGGTGTGGATAACGCCCCTTAACGCTGAGGTGTTAAAGGTTAACTTGGGTACCCAAGTTACCATACCGAGTACTCTTACTGTCTCTAAATCACACTAATTTTCATTATTGCTAAATAGTCAACAATGATATATAATCTAATCACCAACCATTTTATGTTTGCTACAAGAAATTACACTTTAATTCACTACTCCGTATAATCTAATCACCAACCATTTCATGTTTGCTACAAGAAATTACACTTTAATTCACGTGTGATTTGAATAAATGATCATATTTACTAAAGTATTTTTTTAAAAAGATGTATTCGGACCCTATAAGCATTTTTGGCCTTTTGTGGTGCCCACGCACCATTCTTTGCGCACCAAAAATTTTGAACAAGTTAAATCTTCATTTTAAAGCATCGAAATTAATTTGTACACCAATGAAATTGTGTCACCTACACTTTGATGCCCAAAACCTATTCCTTGTGCACCAGAATATTTAATAAAGGTGATTTTTCATTTTAAAGCACCAGAATTAATTTATAGACTAATGAAAATGTGTCACCCACACTTTTGTGCCCAACAGCAGCGTCATATCATCCCCTCTAAATAACACACCAATAACCAAAACAGCCTTCCTCCATAACACACAAATAACATCACCTGTAGGTCTCACAAAATACCTCACCAAATATACTCACTCACTCACAATATACAAAAAAAGACTAAAAAAAAACACACACAAAATGATGCATTCGACATGAGCCATTGGAGTGGCTCAAAACCTTTTGGCACAAGTTGAGAGAATCTATGAGATTGTCAGGCGATAACCCTTTTTCGTGAACGATATGTCTCGGACCCTTCACTACATCAAATTCCGCCATAGCGATAGCGCTTTTTAGCGATGACTATAAGTTCACTAAACGACAAAAAAAAGTTTGTTAGCCCCGTCGTTGACCAAACCTTTAGCTATAAACAAGATATATATAAGTAGTTGAAACACAATTATTATTATTCGAACAATTAGCTAGGTGTATAAAATTACAAATTTGAAAAAGAAAATCATCAAAATACAAGCAAATGCATTAGAAATGCAGCCTCAAAGTATACCAAACCGTTAATTAATGATATCAGAATGATATGCTAATGAATCCTTATAATTAACTTTTTGGTGGTGGCGGCGGAGGTGACGGTGGTGGTGAACGAAAGAAAGGGAAAACCCAAGGTCGACGACGCAGTGGCGGTGGAGGTGGAGGTGGAGGTGGAGGTGGCGGAGATGGCGGTGGAGATGGTGTTGGTGGTGGCGGTGATCGTGGTTGAAAACGTGATGGGGGTGGTGGTGGAGGAAACACACGTCGCTTCGGAGACTTTCTTCTATTTGGTTTCGGTGGTGGAGGACGGTTGTTCTTTTTGCGTAAACTCCTACGTACTTGTAATGTCGGCGATGCTGTAGCGAAGAACATGTCACTTCGCGTTTGTTCAAGCTTAAATGCGGGCAACGTTGTTGACCGCGATTTAAGCGTCTGATTTCGACTTGAAGGAACATTTCCTATAAGAAAAATGCAAACCAAAAGAGTTTATTTTATTCTTTCATAAAGAATATAAGTAGCAAGTAATTTAATTAGCATAAGAAGTAATAAAGTTACCTGAATGTGATTCGTATGAAGTAGCATTTGCATGAAAAGAATAATCAAGTATAAGAATCAAAAGCAATAGAGATAATTGTTTCGCATGTAAAGTTATCTTCATTGCAATAACTAGCTATTCGTGTTTTGATATGTTCGAAAGGTCATTTTATAGTAAAAATACATTGTTATGACTTATGAGAGTGATGTCACACGTACGACTCATTCATAGTAACTAACTTCACACGTTACTAATTTACGAGATACACATTTCACTCCACTTAAACAGGAAAAATCTTGTTAACCGACGAACAAGATCCGAAAAAAGTTTATCATATTGCAACTACTACTCTACTAGTGGGTGTTAAGAACCAATTAACAAAAATTATGGTATAATTTCCAACCTCTTTCCTATGAATTCAAGTTTAGTATAATCACTGTCTCTAAATCACAGTAATTGTAATTATGGCTTAATAGTCAACAATGATAAATAATCTAATCACCAACCATCTCATGTTTGCTACAAGAAATTACACTTAAATGTTTTTAAGTTAAGGTTTTCAGTTTTGTTGTGTATTTGATTGTGTTAAGTATAAGTATTGTAAAGTGCGTAAAAAGGGGTGCTTGGGTTAAAAACTCATGTATTGGTGAAGTAGACTTCTACGAGGTTTATTCGTGAAATTTTGTACATAAACTTAAGGGTCAATTGCATATATACCCATTAAAACTTGCATATTTGCATATATACCCAAAACATGCTTAACTTGCATTGTACATCATGCATTGAAAACTTGTATTTTAGGGAAATATGCAAGTTTTTAAGTTTTAGTGGGTATATATGCAATTCTCCCTAAACTTAAAATATATGATGTATGGAGTATGTTTTTAAAGTTTGAATAATTAAAGAGTCGTGTAAGTACCGTTTTTGGAAAATATGGAAATGCTTATTAGAAAGTTTATATGGCGTATAGTCCTATACAACGTATATACGTCCTTTTAGGGATGGAAAAAAAAACATACTCGATGGGGACCCGATCCTCAAACCCGATTTGACTGGAGAATCTCCGATTTGATCGGGGATGGGGAATCCCCGAATTACGTAATCGGGCATGGGGCGGGGATGGGGATAACATCAATCCCCGAACCCGAACTCGACCCGGATATTTTAATATATAAATATATGAAAATTTTTTATGTCTAGTCATACAATAGATACTTTTGCATGTATATTTATATGAGCATTGCCATGTAATGTATATGCACGAGGTTTTGTGCTCGCGCTTTGCCGCGGTGTGTTCTATGAAACATGGATGTAAACATACATAGATAGTTAAGGTGTTTCTAGATTCACATACCAAATTATGCAGGAAATGCAAGATAGAAAAAAAAAAAAAAAAAAGTCTATTATTGAATTGTTTAAAAGAATAAACAAAAGAAAGTCTATTATTCAATTGAAATGAATAGAAGATTTTACAAAAGATATACATTTGCGAGGCTTGCACCTGCTTTAAATGTTGGAAAATTTAGTGCATTTGTGGGATTAGTTCACACCTTGTAATGAGTTAGAGATGCACGAGTGTACACCCATGGGTCCATGAACACCACGACTCTAATAGTGGTTTGTATTGGTAGTGCTTGGTGAAAGTCGTTTGTGGTTACCACGATTATCGGTGTTTCCACGGAGCGATTTCCTTGGATCGGTGTTTCCAGTGAGTAGTGTTTCATCGAAGTTGTGTTTACACCGAAGCGTTGGCGTTTCCTTGGTCGTGTAACCACTAATAGCACTATGAAATCTTGACGATAGTAAAGCTTGTAACGGCTTTGACCTATTCAAGTGGCGGTTTACCTTTGCATTATGACCATGTTTAATTGGTCATGTAACCACTAACTGACTATAATAGGGATAATTATGGGGCTATTAATGGTTAATACTCATAATTCTATTGACTAGCCAAGAAATTTCCTATAAATAGGAGATCATTTTATGCATAAGACGAGAGAATCGTTTGAAATCAAGCGAGAAAGTATAAACACTTATTAGCGAAAGGGTTATAGAATTGTGCCTAATTCTTTAACGCATTCGGTCGTATCCCAGTAGACATTTGTGATACCGGGGCATTAGGGTTGAATAGTTTACTTTGGAAAGTGATCACATGATTCAGTGATATCCGGTAACCATCGAAGAGGTATCACATTCTGCGACCTTATTTTGTTTACTGCGAGCAGTTGAGCATATCTGCTTGAATTGATTATCTTACCTATGCTTGAGGCCGATACCCCAACAATCAAAGTAAACTATTTAGTGATAATCAATGGCAAGCTGCCGCAATGAAACACATGGCTTTATACTTTGCCAAGCTTGATAAGTTTGAAGGGTGGACTTTAGGAGGCGGCGAAGAAGATGCACTTCTTGTCAAGTATGAGTGTGGTGTGTGTGCTAACCACACCTATTCACGATGATGGTGATGATGCCATCATGGAGGCGGATCGGAAGGAGGAGCAAATGGGAGAATGATGACTACATATCACGAGGCTTAATTCTCATGGTATGTCTCGATTCCTGTTTGATATTTATCGAACATTGAATCTTCAAAGAACTGTGGACTCCTTGGATGCCAAATATATGGTGAGGATGCATCAAGTAAGAAGTTTCTTGTTAGTAATTTCACAAATTACAAAATGAGTGATTCAAGACCGGTCATGGAACAATACAATGAACTTCTTGGAATACTTGGAAGGTTTACACAACATAATATGCACATGGATGAGTCTATTTCTCTCTTGTGTAATTGACAAACTCCTCATTATTGGAAAGATTTCAAGCATACCTTGAAACATAAGAAAGAGGAGTTAACTACGGTTGAGTTAGGCGATCATCTGCGCATTGAGGAATCTCTCAAAGTGCGGGATAATGACAAGCCAAAGAGTAGCAATGTTCTTGGTGCATCTGTTGTCAATATGGTGGAGCATAACAACTCCACGGTACAATGACAACAAAAGCAAACGCAAATATCATGATAACACAAGGCAAATCCTAACAAGAAGGCAACACCTACTTGTTGGAAATGTAACAAGGCGGGTCACATTAAAGGGACTCCAAGGGTGTTAAAGTTGGTGGTAAAGGCAATGGATCGACACTAATGGTTCGAGGGGGTGGTTCTTCCAACTCACCGAAAGATCGAATATGGTTAATAAGTCTTTTCGATTTATTATGTTACATATGTATCTGAATCTCATTATGTGCGGGATGATGATATTGCGTGGTGGGTTGACTGAGAGCAGCAGTTCATGTGTGCAAAGATAGAAGGCGGTTCAAGACTTATAAGTCATGAATGATGGTTCTATTCCTCACATGGGAAATGAGTCAACGACCTTGGTTCATGGTCGGTTGTGTAGATCTTAGGTTTAGTTACGGAAGATTGTAACTTTGTTTAGTGTTATTCATGTTCACGATATAAGGAAGAACTTGGTCTCAGTAGTGCTTTGAACAATCATGGATATAAACAAGTTATTGAATATGATAAATTTGTTCTTTCTAAGAATGTTTTTTATTGGTTTTGGTTATTTATGTAATCAAATGTTTAGGCTTAATGTTTCCATGATAGTTTATCATTTCCATGATAATGTTAATTCACCTTTTGACCACCATTGACCGTGACCGACTCTACCCTTTTGCATGCTAGACTTGGCATGTATATTATAAGAGAATGCAAGATATGTCTAAGGATGGGTTAATCCCAAAGATTTGACATGGACACCTAAAAGTGTAAAACTTGCATGTTGACCAAGATAACCAAGAAACCTTTTCAAGGTGTTAGTCGTGAGACTAATCTCTTGGAGCTTATACACGATGACACATGTGATTTGCATGCTACTCCATCTTTGGGGAATAAGAAGTACTGTGACATTTATTGATGATGCTTCTAGGTTTTGTTATGTCTATTTGTTGCATACTAAGGATGAAGCTTTAAATAAATTCAAAGTGTTTAAAGCGAAGTTGAATTACAACTTGGGTCTTTGATCAAAAGATTAAGGACGATAGGGAGGTGAGTACATGGATACTCAGATTTTCGATCTGTTGGTATAATCCATGAAACGATCGCCCTTATACTCCTCGGCAAAATGGTATTTACGAAAGGAAAAAGTGGTCTTTGAAGGAGATGGTTAATTCCATGTTGTCCTATTCGGGACCGAGTCAAGGGTTCGGGGTGAAGCTATGTTAACGACTTGCTATTTATTAAATAGGGTTCCCAACAAAGGAACAAGGTTACCCTTATGAACTATGGAGTAAAAGGAAACTCAACTTGAACTATCTCAAGGTTTGGGGTTGTAGGGCATTGTAAGACTCCACGATCCAAAGTTGAAAACTTTGGGTGAAAAGAGCATTGATTGCATCTTTGTTGGATATCTTGAGCATTCCAAGGCTTTTAGGTTCTATGTCATTGAACCTAATGAATATGTTTCAATTAACTCCATAATTGAATCAAGGGATGCAAATTTTGATGAGAATAGATTCTCATCGGTCCACTAGACCAAGTATGAGGATTCCTAATGGAACTCATAACACTGGTGTATTAGAGGTCCTTGATGATGAACCATCGGTGGTCCTGATGAGGTTGTGGTTCAACAACCGAACTCGTGCTCGAGAAAGAGCAAAGGGTTAGGACTCCAAAGTCATTTGGAGTGCGAGTTTCACCGTATTTAGTTGTAGGAACAGGGATGAGGTCTCGACCAATACTCCTATTACTTCATTGTTGAGGATGATCCCAAGACATTTGAAGAAGCAATGAATTCCCGTGATATTGCTTTACGGAAAGAAGCAATCAATGATGAGATGGATTCCATCATGGGGAACAACACTTGGGTGTTGGTTGATCTACCACACTGGTTGCAAACCTTTAGGTTGCAAATGGATTTTCAAAAGGAAAATGAAGGTAGATGGAACTATTGAAAAGTTCAAGGCTAGACTAGTCATTCGTGGCTTTAAACAAAAGTCGGGGATAGACTATTTTGATACTTATGCCCCGTGGCTCGTATCGATTACCATAAGGCTGCCGATTGCTTTGGCATCTATTCACAATTTGGTTATTCATCGGATGGATGTGAAGGCTTTCTTGAATGGTGAATTGAATAGAGGTTTACATGAACCAACCTCGTGGCTTCATCATGCACGGCAATGAAAACAAGGTGTGTAAAGCCGATTAAGTCTCTTTATGGACTTAAGCGGGCACCTAACAATGGCATCAAAAATTTGATGAAGTGGTTTTGTCTAGTGGTTATGTTCTTAACCAAGTCGACAAATGTGTATATAGCAAATTTGATAAATCCGTAAAGGAGTCATCATTTGTCTATATGTTGATGACATGTTGATCTTTAGCATCGAACAAAATTAGGTTGACTGACAAAGGAATTTTTGTCATCAAGGTTCTCCATGAAAGACATAGGGAGGTCGATGTCATCCTTGGTATAAGGATTAAACATGAAAGTAAAAGAATTTCTATCTCTCGGTCTCATTATATTGAGAAGGTCTTGAGGAAATTAATTACTTTGATTGTACTCTTAATGAGTACACCTATGGATACTTGTGAGAAGGCGATGCCTAATAATGGCAAAGCAGTATCTCAACTTGAGTATTCTAGGGTAATTGGTACTGATGTATGCCATGACTTGTACAAGACCGATATTGGTTTTGCGGTGGGAAAAGCGGCGGTATACTAGCAATCCTAGTCCTCATCAGCGGCAAGCACTTCAAAGGGCATCAAGTATTTGAAGAGAACTATGGATTATAGTCTCTCATATCTTGGTTACCCATCGGTGTTGGAAGGATACTGCGATGCAAGTTGGATCGATGAACTGCGAAGACAATTCGCTCACCGGTGGTCGGGTATTCCTACTTGGTGGAGGTGCAATTTCTTGGGCATCCAAGAAGCAAACTTGCATCACCGGTTCATCAATTGAATCAATTTGTGGCCTTAACTTCTGCCGGTAAAGAAGGCTGAATGGTTGAAAAACTTGCTTCTTGAGATTCCATTGTGGCTAAACCTATAACACCTATTTCTATCTGTTGTGATAGTGCGGCTACATTGGCTAAGGCTTATAGCCAAATGTACAATGGTAAGTCTAGACACTTAGGTGTCGGGCATAGCATGATTCGTGAGCTTATCATGAAAGGGTGGTATCTATAGAGTTTGTTAGATCTCAACGTAACTTAGGCGATCACTTGACGAAGGGATTAGCTAGAGACTTAGTTATAAAGTCTCTAAAGGGATGGGTTTAAGTCCAACTTAGTCATCGAATGCTAGGACACCCAAATCCTCCTAAGGAAACTTGGGAGTCGAGTTCAATGTGGAAAGTCGAACATTCTGGATGGAGCACATGTTTTATTTACATCCCAAGGTTGTGCTCGGAACCTCGTTGAAAGGAGGATGAAGTCTTTACTTCTAATGGTTAATTTTCTTTGAAAAGTGCTTAGCAGAGCATGACTAAAGAGGAACCACCTATGTAAATGTTGAAGTTTTGCCGCTTGAGAAGCTTTGGACTTTAGCTTCTACAACATTTATGAATTTGGATATGGACACATGGCTTGTATAGTGTCGGGAGGCGATAAGTGTTTGAAAGCTTGTGTGTAGTTATCTCCGTGTATTCAAATGGGTTGAAGGGTTCAATTCTTAGAACACCTCGATTCTCGAATATTTGAACGTGTAATTACTAAGATGGAAATTCAATCCTCGTGACATTTTCATTTATGCATGTTTTTGCTTGATGTTTGTTTTTCATGCAAAGGAAGTGGACTAAATTTGGGAGGATTGTTGGAAAATTTAGTGCACTTGTGGGATTAGTTCACACCTTGTAATGGGTTAGAGGTACGGAGTATACACCCATAAGGTCCATGAACACCTCGACTCTAATAGTGGTTTGTATTGGTAGTGCTTGGTGAAAGTACCGTTGTGGTTACTATCGATTATCGGTGTTTCCATGAGCGAGACTTCATCGGATCGATGTTTCCACCGGCGGTGTTTCCACCGAAGTGGTGTTTCATCGAAGTTGTGTTACACAGCGATGGCGTTTCCATCGTCGCGGTAACCACCGATAGCACTATGAAAGCATCGATGATAGTACAACTTGTAACGGCTTTGACCTATTCAGTGGCGGTTTACCGCATGATGACCATGTTTAATTGGTCATGTAACCACTAACGGCTATAATAGGGATAATTATGAGGCTATTAATTGGCCGATTAATACTCATAATTCTATTGACTAGCCAAGAGAATTTCCTATAAATAGGAGATCTGTTTTATGCATAAGACAGACAAAGAAATACGTTTGAAATCAAACAGAAAGTATAAACACTTATTAGCGAAAGGGTTATAGAATTGTGCCTAATTCTTTAACTGCATTTGGTCTTATCCCAAGTAGATATTCGTGATACCCAGGCATTAGGGTTGAATAGTTTACTTTGGAAAGTGATCACACGATTCAAGTGATATCCAGGTAACCATCAAGAGGTATCATTCATATCACGACCTTGTTTTGTTTCTCCCGAATAGTTGAGCATATCTCGCTGAATTGATTATCTTACCCCTTTGGGAGCCGATACCCCAACATTAAATACATGTCACCGTTGTGGTTGTCTACTACTGCTCTTGGTTAGCTAAGTTGTTTAACCTATGAATCCCTTGCGCCTATGTTTTTCCCGGTTTATTTGTTCCAAAGATCTGCCGAACATTTGGGTTATGGTATTGCGTAATCCGCATGAAAAAAAAATCGCTTATGTCTACATTATGCATGCATAATTTAAACACTCCCTCAAATAGTTCATATCGAATCCAACATCACGCTCAAAAATCTTCAACTATTAAATTCTAAAAACAACTCAGAATCGATGATTTTCTGGTTTGAAAATATTCTCAAACAACGAAACTCTCAAAGAAAGCAAATAATCGAGTTTAAGGTAACTATACACTACGCAACCAAGTGTGCTTACTTTAAACCATATTGTAACATGACCTCATTAGCACCCTTTACACCGTAGTTCCTTTCGACCCGTTCCTTTTCCTCGACTGATGTCACATCGTGCAACCATCATCGAGGATCATTCTAGTTCACCGATATTTAGAAGATAACACATTCAAAGTCTTTATTCCAAATTAAAAGCATTAATGGTCAATATTAACAATTGATAAGATAATATGCTTTGACTATTGAGGTCAACCTTACTACTTTTAGCTATTAGATTTGACACCCCATATTCAATTGTTAAGTTTCGAGAGATTGATAATCGTTCGCAACAAATAGCTAATTCCGTATATAAGTTACCCTCAAATGTAAGCCATATCAAACGGATAAACCAAAGAAGTATCATTATGTTATATCAACCAAACCAAACAAACCAATGAAAACTAATATCATCGAAAAATAAGAAATTGCATATCTTATATCACACTTAAAGTTGTATTAATCGGACGCCCATATCCAATATTGGGTCACCAAAGATCGAAACTAACTCGTTGCTTTAAGATGCGTAACAAACCTCCGCACCCACCGGTCTATAAACTCAAGACTAACCTAAAGCCTAAATTCATGTATTGGACCCGATCGGATTTTAAGCACACACAGCTTATTTGTTGTTGCATGATATAAGTATGGCAAAGCAAATGGCACTAATAATTATAACAAACCGGTTATGCACTTGGCTTAGACAAAATTATAAAGAAATATTAAGCTATCGCGGTCATCAATCTTTAGTAAATTATCGATAATGGTCATGTACAAATAAACAAAAATATATCGAATATATAAGTTGAGCAACTGTACCAATTATGCGTTATAAAGAGGTCAATTTTTATACCTATTGGCTATTATGCATCGGGTTATTATTAACATGTCTTTGGACATCGTGGCAAACCTAGCAAGCTCGTTAGGTTTCATTTGCGCCGCTTCCTTCAACACAACCACCATCGCAATGGCAAATGCCATTGTCTCTCTCGTTCTAATCCTCCTCACGACCGCTCACTTTCACCGGCGGCTTATGTTCGTGGAGTCAAACACCATTTTATTGTCTTTGTTCCCTACAATCACACCAATTTTACGCACTCGGGTAATGAATCACCACTTGGACCCGAGGTGCTTGCCACAAAACTTTTCATAACGACCTCGATAAAGAGAAGTTCTAATGGGTAGAGGTGCACCAACTTATAAGTTTGTAAAGGGGAAAAGCTACTAAAGTTTGTTGTTAGACATTATTTATTTTGTTTCATTAATACCATAAAAGTTATTCAAGTTTCTCGAACCGATACTAAGGTCAACATTCCTATCTTAATTCATGGATTACTTTAATGCTTCCATAGGCAATCCCAACATTTGAATTTTTCTCGTCGGTCAAACTTATCATCGCATCAATTAATCTATGTCGTTAGTAGGTAAAGTTTTATTTTAGATGAAAGAGGTCGTACGTTGTTATACGATGCAAGCACTCTTGAATCTCATGTTCAACAAGACATTCTTTCACCCGACACTGCAAATGTTTGGGAAGGCGCTGGTTTCCATAGTCATGAATCTCAGGCTTTCCTCACCACCACATACACACTGTACAAAACACCAATAGAAAAGTTTCAATAAAGTTTCACTACTCGTAGGTCGTTGGAAGATTTTAGTATAGACAAAGGTACTGCACAACTTTACATACACATTCTTTTAATTGAAAAAAAAACAAATGAAGTTCGGTGTAAAGAGAACGGACTTTTCTCGATAGAATGTAATGACAAAATGTAGCAAGGAATACCACAACCGAGTTGACGACAACCCAACGGAAGAAATGATCCTAAGAATTACCGTCCACACACCGCTTATGTAACCCACACCCCCCGAACACACATTCCGAACACACATATTGAACCACAAAACTCTAAATAGTTTCTAATTGATTACGTGTAGATATGAACTAAACATCTTAGTGAGACGTATACCAAGGATGACTCTAATACTTTATTAAAATGCCAAGAAGAACGCGTGCAGCAAGCCGACTCGATGCATCCGTTAATTCAATTGATAATTTAAATCGCAAAGGTAAACTACTAAAGTGAATTTGTGGATTATTCATATCACTCTGCGTAGGAGATTTTCGGTCATACCATACCATAATGAATCAGAAAATAAGGCTCGATATGCCTATCCATGGGCGACTCTACACACTCCGCCATGGTCGCAACCATGTAATATTCATGGTTACCCGCGCTAAGATATGGAAGTGTGAGCCACACTCATGGAAGAGCTAATATGCGAAAAGAATCATCATCGCCCAAAAAGCATAAGGAAAAAAAACCTCGACATACGGGATACATAAGCCAATCGCTTCACCCATCAAGGTTCAACAAATTATTATAGCTATAAAGTCACACGGATATTAACAATATCATAATCACCGCATATTCCCCGCCATGACCGCAAGCTCACAAAGGCTGCCCCGCCAAGCGAAATACCATCTCGGTGAATCCCAAATTGTCCACTGGTTAAATTTTTTCATCCGAACCGGCAAAAGTTCCAAACTCAATAGGATATGCTTGGCATAGGTTCAACTTCACAAGCCTCCGCACAATCACAAATACATACGACCACCATGGTTGCGAACACGAAATCCTGTTGCCTTGCCAAGATACGGATCGGTTTATACCCGATCTGTCATGGCTGCGAACATGAAATCGTGTTGCCCCGCCAAGATACACATGAGTTTAACCCATCAAGGTTCAACAGCTTATTATAGCTGAAAATTCATACACGTACATAACCAATATCATCATCACCACCACATACACACCTGTACAAAACACCAATAGAAAAGTTTCAATAAAGTTTCACTACTTGTAAGGTCGTTGTAAGATTTTAGTATAGACATTGTACTGCACAACTTTACATACACATTCTTTTAATTGAAATAAACAAATGAAGTTTAGTGTAAAGAGAACTGGCCTTTTCTCGATAGAATGTAATGAGAAAATGTAGCAAAGAGTGCCACAACTGAGTTCACGAAAACCAACTGACAGAAATGAGGCTACCGTCAATACATTTTTTACCTTAAGAATTGCCTAGTCCTCACACCCTTAACAGACCCCACACCCCCTGAACACACAATTTGAACACACATATTGAACCACAAACACTCTAAATAGTTTCTAATTGATTACATGTAGATATGAACTAAACATCTCATGAGACGATACCAAGGATGACTCTAATACTTTATTAAAAATGCCAAAACAACGTGCGAAGTGCAAGAGTCGATGCATCTGTTTTTGGGTAAAGGGAGTAATCCGCACTCGTAAAATATTATTAACCAAAGCGTTTAGTACAAAGGGCGAGGGTGAATTCCTCGCCTCGATCCTAGGACACTATCAGACACTCATATAAGCGTGACAAACCACACTTATAACAAAAATTGAACAACAAACTACAACGACTATAAAATCAAATAAAATACTTGAATCTTCAAATCGTCATAGTAGTCCAAACTTCCAGCATCAACCATTCACATACAAACCCAAAGACCTAGATAACATGTGAGAAAATAGCGCCTTGCACTACGGATTGCACATCAAAGTATAGGGAATATAAACCCTAACTTCAACATAGCGAACCAATCAACCC
Source organism: Chrysanthemum lavandulifolium (assembly GCA_022545495.1). Lineage (NCBI taxonomy): Eukaryota > Viridiplantae > Streptophyta > Magnoliopsida > Asterales > Asteraceae > Chrysanthemum > Chrysanthemum lavandulifolium. Next base: position 33,840,721 of record CM040241.1, on the reverse strand, counting down.
AGTAAAATAAGAATTCAGCCCGAATACAAAGGATCAAAAGGTACAACAAACATGCTTGACAAACACCATCAAGCAACGATCACTATGGACGAATTCAAATTGTCAAACACACCCTCAAGTAACAAGAAGGTCAGCGCGACAGTAATGAACAACCATAGACTATCAATGGGGTTAAAACCCTCACCAACCATAGACAAACACTGTGACATGATTCGATATACCTTAAAGCAGCCAAATTAAAGATTAGAGTGCAAACCATAGGTATTACAACCTGCCATAGACAAACACAAGGGTTATACAAACCCTAACATACACCATGATCAATTCTGAAGCATCAAAACAATAATAGACTGAAGCATCATGCAGAACCAACCAACCATAGAGTTTTTGAATAAGAACCCTAGAAACTTAACCACCATTAACGATCAGCTACTACTTGAAAATCCAACCAGTAGCAGCAGGAACAATCATAGAAACAAGTAAGGTTTTATAAAAAACCCTAACATCCAACGCACACCAATCACGGATCAGAATAATAGAATAATTGTTGCAGGATCCAACAATGATGCAACGAACCTCCAGCAATACTACCATCTCTCCTTTAAACCCACGTACAAACACAAATAATAACAAACAAACCCTAAAACGGGTTACCCGCAGATCCGAGAAAACCCTAACGGGTTTACAACCACTAAGAAGATCGAAAACCTAAAAAGGGTTCCATTATACATTGTAGCACCAAAAAAGATAGTATGTAAAAAACCAAAAAGGTTTCATGATCATTCAGCATAGATCCATCCAGAAAAAAGCAAGAGATCGATCTATAAATAATTCAGAATATAACCCAAGAACAGATCGATTCAAAAAAACCCTAAAGGCGGTTTAAAAATTAAATCTGATGAGCACCATATCCGAAACCCTAGATCAGTTTAGGTTTTACAAGATCGCCAAAAGGAACAGCCACAATAAAATATATGGAGATTTCATGAGATAGTAAGAAAATAAATAATAGCCGCCTCTTCCCTTGAATAAGAAACCATCCCAAACAACGTATTGCATACCCCATTAATTAAAAAGGGTAGAGAGGACGTGTAGGGGAGGGTTTTATGGCCGGAATTTTAATGGGAAGGGCGGCCGGAAATCTCCATAGGGGAGAGAGAGAATTAGGGTTTGTGATCTGTTTAGATGCATCTGTTAATTCAAGTGATAATTTAAATCTGCAAAGGTAAACTACTAAAGTGAATTTTTGGATTATTCGTATCACCTCTGCGTAGGAGATTTTCGGGGTCAGTACCATACCATAATGAATCTGTAAAAATAAGCCTCAGATCTGCCTATCCATGGGCGACTCTACACACCCGCCATGGCTGCAACCATGTAATATTCATGGTTACCCTGCCAAGATATGGAAATGTGTGAGCCACACTCATGGAAGAGTTAATATCGAAAAGAATCATCATCGCCCAAAAGCATAAGGTAAAAAAATCGATTATACAGGATGCATAAGCCCAATCGTTTCACCCATCAAGATTCAACAACTTATTATAGCTATAAAGTCATACGCGGATATTAAAAATATCATCATCACTGCATATTCTCGCCATGGTGCAAGCTCACAAAAGGTCGCCGCCAAGGCGAATACCATCTCGATGAATCCCAAATTGTCCAACCTGGTTAAAATTTTTTCATCTGAACCGACAAATGTGCCAAACTCATCAGGATATGCTTGCCATGGGTTCAACTTAAGCAAGCCAACCGCACAATCACAAATACATACGACCCACCATGGCTGCGAACATGAAATCCTGTTGCCTTGCCAAGATACGGATTGGTTTATACCCGATCTGTCATGGCTGCGAACATGAAATCGTGTTGCCCCGCCAAGATACACATGAGTTTAACCCATCAAGGTTCAACAACTTATTATAGCTGAAAATTCATACACGTACATAACCAATATCATCATCACCAACATATTCCTACCATGGCTGCAAGCTCACAAAGCTTGCGTGCCGTGTCGAAGACTATTTTACTAAATCACATATTATTAAGCACGGTTCATTGTTTTCATCGAACCCGCATAAGTGCGAAAGTCAACGGGATATTGTTGCCATGGGTGCAAGTTCAAGCAAGGCAACTGCAATCGCAAATTTATCCGATCCGCCATGGGTGTGAAAACGAAGATGTGTTGCCCCAAAGAAGATACATATCGGTTTCACCCATAACTGTTCGACAGTCTATGATCGCCGAAAGATCATAGATGCGCAAAAGCAATAGCATCATTTCAAATTTGAGCCTGCTCGAACAGATAGGGTAGTTTGAATTTAACCACATGTTAGCTCATAGTCAAAGCCATGAGTTATCTCATCCAATGTCTTCTTTCGCTTTTCATTCATGATCTATAACCAACAAACGAAAACTGCCATGGCTGCGAGCTTAGGAGGCTCGCCAAGCCACAATGCAGATAATGACATGCTTTCTGAGCCACACGGCAAGACCCCATAAAATGACAAACGAAAAGTGTTACCTACCCGTAGTAAATGGCAAAAGAGTATCAGTTGCGAAATACCCAATTACTCGTAAGAACACATGCGAATTCAGTTCACATTTTAACCTGCGAAAAATTACCCAGGAAAAAAAACAAAAAAAAAAAACTGTAAATCATGACGGAACCTTAATTTCAAAATAATAAAAGTTGGAAAAAATACCTCAAAAGGCTTTGTTGCGAACATCACCAGCCATTCAACCTGCAAAACAAATCAAGAAAACCCCAGATTAACGAAATCCTAATTTGAAAGTAAAATTAGAATAAAAGAAATACCTAAATTAAATCATGAATTAACTAAAATATATGGTGTTATTATTCATGAAGAAACGACTACTCAACCTGCAAAACAAATCAAGAAAACCTAAGATTAACGAAACCCTAATTCGAAAGCAAAATTAGAATAAAACAAATACCTAAATTAAATCATGAATTAACTCGAATATATGGTGTTATGATTCATGAAGAAACAACTACTCAACCAAAGAAACAAATCAAGAAAACCTAAGATTAACGAAACCCTAATTCAAAGAAAAATTAGAATAAAAGAAATACCTAAATTAAATCATGAATTAACTCAAATATATGGTGTTATAATTCATGAAGAAACGACTGCTCAACCTGCAAAACAAATCAAGAAAACCTAAGATTAACGAAACCCTAATTCGAAAGAAAAATTAGAATAAAAGAATACCTAAATTAAATCATGAATTAACTCAAATATATGGTGTTATGATTCATGAAGAAACGACTACTCAACCTGCAAAACAAATCAAGAAAACCTAAGATTAACGAAACCCTAATTTGAAAGAAAAATTAGAATAAACGAAATACCTAAATTAAATCATGAATTAACTCAAATATATGGTGTTATAATTCATGAAGAAACGACTACTCAACCCGCAAAACAAATCAAGAAAACCTAAGATTAACGAAACCCTAATTCGAAGAAAATTAGAATAAACGAAATACCTAAATTATGTGGAGTTTGTTAGACTCCTTGAGATCGTTTTGAGCCTTAGGGTTTGACAATAACATATGCAACGCAGCGGAATAATAAGAACATTATATATTATTGACACAAGGTTTTTCATTATAATCATTCCAAGCCTCAAATATTATATGATCAGAATAATACGGTTACACTTAACTTGTAACAGGGATCAAAGATCCTTGAGGCTAAACTAAACAAACCCTAGGCGTCCACTTAGAGGACTTGACGCCTAGACACACACACACACACCTTAAATGACTACATTATGGAAGACTTAATTAATAAAACCTACACCCCATGTCCACTTTATATATACTAGAGGATTAGGGTTTACAAATCTCTACAAAGGACTAAACATTAAATCTTCTTTTGCAAGCAAGTCCCTCCATCTTTTTGTAGGTTTCATCTTTGTCACTTTAAGTCCTTGATGTTTCATTCTTTATTGTTTTGTATCATCGAATCAATAAACCCAACAATCTTCCCCTATTTGATGATGACAAAACAAATACGTTCTTGTACGAACTTCCCTAGACGAAGTAGCAGAAGTTGAGATAATTAAATCTTACCATGAATGAAACATTCTTGTCTTCCTTTGTCTTCCCCTTAATCCATGCTACGCCACTCCAACATCTCTCCCCCTTTTTGTTATCAACAAATAGAGAATGTAAACATTAGAAACTTCCCCTTGAGTGGTGCATGAATATTGAATGATTCTTCAAATCCGTAAGCTCCTGGTAATGATCACTTGTGAAGAAAACCAAATATAACGAATTTGATGAAGAAGTAAAATAACCCAAACTTGTGTCTTATGTCTTGTACTATCCACGTGACTCCAAACTTATACTAACACCATATAAGTAGACCGCAATCTCTTGACAAAATCCTCATCTTCAATGAGACACTGAGCACTACAATGTAACTCCTTTAAGTGATAGTTAACTAGGTCTTCATCCATCCACCCCTTGATCTATGAAAACTAGATTTTGCAAGTCTTCGTCAACATCCTTTAAGCACGAACAAGTTATCTACAAAGTGTAACACCCACTTTGAGATATGATAAGAACACAAACCTGTGAAACTCAACTACAACATCAAATTAGTGATAATCAACTTTCTTCGTAATCAACTAATCTAATAAATACAAAAACGAGTTTTTTCTAAAATAAATTCCAATCTTCTTGTGTGTGTAAACCATTAACCTCATGTGTGTCGCCAAAATTCATAATAATTATCACACGCGACTTCTCCTCAAATCAAAATCCATAAAATACTTCTGGCCAAAATTTTACAGCTTAAAATCTTAACCAATCAATTCCTTGTCTTCAATTCAAACAGCCCAAGAACATGTGTAATTTCAGCCCAATATACATGTGTTATCAAGCAAACACAATTTTAAAATATGATCTTACATGATCGTTTGATAACATGCAACGTTTGACCAGTAGTGGTAATGACCACATTTAAATATCATGATATCAGAACAAAACTTTGTGTACTTGGGCCCAGTTAACACAACATCTTGATAAGTCAACACTTTAAACATCCACGTTACTCATTAGTTGCTGTAGGGAAATTGACCATATGCTAACATGAACAACGACCAATAATGTACGAGAAGCAGTTACCATTAACAAACCAGTAACCCCTTTATAACGTGAATCATTACTCCTCTTGTCTCATGTTTTGACCACGAATATTATAATCCAATAACCATAGCAGCATAAACGTAATAGCATAAACCTTGAACTCCTCGCAACGGTTATGAATCAACATGTAGCAGTAGTAACTCGCAACTAGCAGTGGTAACTTAACAAAAGTAGCAGTGGTTACAATCACGATAGCAGTGGTTACCAAGATAACTAGCAGTGGTAACGACAATAACTAGCAATGGAAACTTTATTGAAGGCAGTGGTATTGTGATGCCTAGCAGTGGTTATTTATCACGAACAGTCGTAAGGATCGATCCTCGTTTCGAACACAATAACAAGTCATTCAAGCATGAACAACAGTAGCTAAACTCTCCTTATATAACTTAGAACGAGCCGTTGACACATGACGAGATAGCAATAGTAAGTCGCAAGATCATGAATAAGTATCACAAGCAAGACGTAACATGCACTAAGTCAATAAAATATACCAACTTCACCGACCCATGTTAAGATTTTATCTTCCAAAGTACACCGTCCCATCCAAAGCAGAATAGAATGAATTGTATCTAAAGCATGTATCCACCGATTAATTGAAGTACGAGGTATAGAAGTTAAAGCACCATGTCTTGTTGATCCACATATTAAATAGTTAACAACTGACCCTTGTGTTGATCCTATAGAGAAACAAATGCACGATTGACCAATAATTACAACATGCAGTAGATGACAAAACATTAATAATCTCACCATGAGCTTGTGGGGTTTATTTTCTTTCTTTGTCTCCACGTAAATTTGCTTATGGTCCCAAAACAATTGACAAAAAAATATTCTTCAGCAGCAGACTTCGACTCTTTATAACTTTTGCATAAAAGCTCAGATTGATGATCCCTTCGGTGAAAAGTTAGATGAATATATAAAGAACGTCCACCAAAAATTTTGTTACGATCCAACGGTTAACGAAAAAGTTATGATCGTTACAAAACAGTGCTGCAGAATAATACGAAAATTTTGAGATTCAAATTTTTCCATCTTGTCGCCATTCTTCGACCAATAAAACATTGTGAATCCCTAGGTTAACGAGCTCCTCGATCTCTGATACCAATTGTGGAGTTTGTTAGACTCCTTGAGATCGTTTTGAGCCTTAGGGTTTGACAATAACATATGCAACGCAGCGGAATAATAAGAACATTATATATTATTGACACAAGGTTTTTCATTATAATCATTCCAAGCCTCAAATATTATATGATCAGAATAATACGGTTACACTTAACTTGTAACAGGGATCAAAGATCCTTGAGGCTAAACTAAACAAACCCTAGGCGTCCACTTAGAGGACTTGACGCCTAGACACACACACACACCTTAAATGACTACATTATGGAAGACTTAATTAATAAAACCTACACCCCATGTCCTCTTTATATACTAGAGGATTAGGGTTTACAAATCTCTACAAAGGACTAAACATTAAATCTTCTTTTGCAAGCAAGTCCCTCCATCTTTTTGTAGGTTTCATCTTTGTCACTTTAAGTCCTTGATGTTTCATTCTTTATTGTTTTGTATCATCGAATCAATAAACCCAACAAATTAAATCATGAATTAACTCAAATATATGGTGTTATGATTCATGAAGAAACGACTACTCAACCTGCAAAACAAATCAAGAAAACTTAAGATTAACGAAAACCTAATTCGAAAGAAAAATTAGAATAAAAGAAATACCTAAATTAAATCATGAATTAACTCAAATATATGGTGTTATGATTCATGTAGAAACGACTACTCAACCTGCAAAACAAATCAAGAAAACCTAAGATTAACGAAACCCTAATTCGAAAGAAAAATTAGAATAAAAGAAATACCTAAATTAAATCATGAATTAACTCAAATATATGGTGTTATGATTCATGAAGAAACGACTACTCAACGTGCAAAACAAATCAAGAAAACCTAAGATTAACGAAACCCTAATTTGAAAGAAAAATTAGAATAAACGAAATACCTAAATTAGATCATGAATTAACTCAAATATATGGTGTTATGATTCATGAAGAAACGACTACTCAACCTGCAAAACAAATCAAGAAAACCTAAGATTAACGAAACCCTAATTCGAAAGCAAAATTAGAATAAAACAAATACCTAAATTAAATCATGAATTAACTCAAATATATGGTGTTATGATTCATGAAGAAACGACTACTCAACCTGCAAAACAAATCAAGAAAACCTAAGATTAACGAAACCCTAATTCGAAAGAAAAATTAGAATAAAAGAAATACCTAAATTAAATCATGAATTAACTCATATATGGTGTTATGATTCATGAAGAAACGACTACTCAACCTGCAAAACAAATCAAGAAAACCTAAGATTAACGAAACCCTAATTCGAAAGAAAAATTAGAATAAACGAAATACCTAAATTAAATCAAGAATTAACTCAAATATATGGTGTTATGATTCATGAAGAAACGACTTCTCAACCTGCAAAACAAATCAAGAAAACCTAAGATTAACGAAACCCTAATTTATAAAAAAATTAGAATAAAAGAAATACCTAAATTAAATCATGAATTAACTCAAATATATGGTGTTATGATTCATGAAGAAACGACTACTCAACCTGCAAAAAAAATCAAGAAAACCTAAGATTAACGAAACCCTGATTCGAAAGAAAAATTAGAATAAACGAAATACCTAAATTAAATCATGAATTAACTCAAATATATGGTGTTATGATTCATGAAAAAACGACTACTCAACCTGCAAAACCAATCAAGAAAACCTAAGATTAACGAAACCCTAATTTGAAAGAAAAATTTGAATAAACGAAATACCTAAATTAAATCATGAATTAACTCAAATATATGGTGGTATGATTCATGAAGAATCGACTATATGAAAACCTAAGATTAACGAAACCCTAATTAGAATGAAAAATAAGAATAAACGAAATACCTAAATTAAATCATGAATTAACTCAGATATATGGTGTTATGATTGATGAAGAAACCACTACTCAACCTGCAAAACAAATTAAGAAAACCTAAGATTAACGAAACCCTAATTCGAAAGAAAAATTAGAATTAAAGAAATACCTAAATTATATCATGAACTAAATCAAATTAGAATAAAAGAACATAACCCTAATTTTACCTTTGTCCCTCATGATCCTAACTCAAACCACATCGTCACCCGCAATCAATTAGGCAGCAAAAACCTAGGCAGCCACATACTCTACCGGAAAAAACACCACCAAAAAACTGATCAAACCACAAAATTTGTTGTTTAGAGAAAGGAGTGTCATGTGGAAGATCCGCGAGAGGTGTTTTTTATGCGGTAGATGGGATTTGGTGGAAGCAGAACTGTGTAGAAGAATAAAATAATGAGAGGAGTAGGAAGCAGACTGTGTAGAAGAATAAAATAATGAGAGGAGTATATATATTTTCTCAAAAAAGCACTGTAGCAACGTTACTATTCATAACAAGCCCAATAAATGTAATGTAGTAGTAATATGTAATATTTAACTGATCCATTAGCTTAAAAAGTATAAACAATTAACCACTATTATTATATAATACCTACTATTTTACTATTGTTTTGTCTGAATACACACATTCAATGCACATTGTTCTTAGATTATATTTAACATTGTTAATAATTTAAGTATGTGTGATTTCCGTTTCTTGAGACACTAAGTTGGATTAATATTGTTACTAATTTAGGAATGTGTGATGTCCGTTTCTTGAAAAACTTTATGGTCAAATTCGTTATATTTTCAATGAGTTCTTATATTTTTTATGTTTTCTTGATAAGGATAGAGAATCCCCGAATCCTCGCGGGGATCCCCTATCCCTGATAGGGATGGGGATGTAAAACTATTCTCCGATGGGGTTGGGGATAGAATTGGGATGGAAGTAGGAAACGGGGATGGAGATGGGAGATGCGATCCCCGAAATTCCCCGACCCGTTGCCATGTATACCCGTTAATTAGTTTTTACTCTTTTATGCATCTTATAAGAAGAAAATAAAAGTTTTTTGTAACAAGTTTATAAGGGCTAAATATGACATAGACACAAAGTTGGAGTGTTTTAGTTGCAAGAGTAATCGTTATAAGTATGCAAACTAGAATCATGCATACAGGGGAAATGTAATTTTTAGGTTTAACATCCATATTATTCATTCACCAATAACCAACCCAAAAATTCCAAGTTGGAAAACACAAGGAACAACTGCAACAAAAATAATAGTTGATAAAGGAGAAAACTGATTAGTAAAGTTCCTTCGTTTTCTTTGTTCTTTTTTCATAGCTAGTTAGAGCTTCAAATGGGAGATCTTCCTCTTGATATACATGAGGAGATACTCGTAAGGTCAAAAGTAAAGGATCTCTTACGATACAAGTCCGTATGCAAGTCATGGTATTCTTTAATATCAAGTCGTCGTTTTGTTGATTCTCATCTTAACTACAATAATGAAATTCGACATACAAGGATTGTTGTGACTGGTCCGAGTAGACTTGATTATAAGTGTACTATTGTTGGTTCTTCTAATGGTCTAGTATGCATACTTTTTGTTAGAAAGCACTTGTTAGTTGTTAATCCATCAACTCATCAGGTGATAAAACTAAAAAGTCCCACCATAATAGATTCTTTTCCTCACATTAGTTTTAGCTATGATTCATCCATAGATGATTACAAGGTTGTAGTTGGGCACAGATGTAATTTTAACAAGAAATATTGTTTTCGAGTCTTAACTTTGGGAACTAACGTCTGGAGATCAATTGTTAGGGAATTGGGCTATTTATCTATGGACATGGATAGTATCTTATGCAATGGGGCGATTTACTGGTTTGTGAATGATCAAAACAACAAGCTAATCATTGTTTCTTTTGATCTATCCAAATAGGTTTTTAAGGAAATCCCCACCCCGCCCTACGACCATGTGACTATTTTGGTGGACAATACCAGATAGGGACTAATAAAGACCGTCTATGCATCTTTCGGGGAAGCCCAACTCCCTCTAACCAACGTGAGTTATGGCTGATGAAAAACTACAATGTACAAGAGTCAAAGTCAATATGGGAACAAATTATGTCGCCGTCACCTTGTGATGATTCTCCGCACCAAGCAATGATGTATTACAATCCACCCAACAGTTTATCTGTTTATACTCATATATGGATGTTATAAGAAGATTCAGGTGCTCGTTTATTTGTGCAAAGGGTTAAATCTCCCAGTGGTGAGGATCATCATATCTGGTTATCTACAATTTCAGAATGTAATTATAAATATAATAAACATGTATTTGTTGAGAGCCTTGTATCTCCCTTTAGTTTGGGTAATGACAATGGTGATCGTAATGAGGGGAGACTCAAGTGAAAATGCAAGACATCTAAAGGTGAAAAATGCAGACGCCAAAGACGGATCTACAAGAGGTAGCTAGTGTTGAGTTTATGATATATAAAATACAATAAAACATAAAGACATCAAGAGTACACAGCGGAAGACTTAAGATCATAACAAATAAATTAATTAACTGAAAGTATGCGTAACGTACCTCTTGCGAATGTCAAATCCCTCGAGCAAAGCAAACCAA